>LPNX010504879.1:17709-55140 GCA_001517045.1 Pseudotsuga menziesii | reverse complement strand
GCATTACAGAGCTCAAAGACATCAAACAGTTACCTACAGAGTCAGTATGGGACTTCGATCAGAAATTCAAAGCCCTTATAGACCAAGTCAGCTTTGAGTTTACGTCGGAGCAGCATAATGAATGGTTTATTGCAGCGCTGCTCCCTCACATCAGACTGCCATTAATGCAGAAGAAACTCCAGACACAGGATGACGCTTTGGAGATGGCGATGAAACTAGAGGCTTCACCTCTAGCTGAAACCAGTACATGTATGACAAACATGCAAAACCAGTTGGCTAACCTCACAATACAGATACATGAGCTTAATAAAGGGAAAGAGGTTGCACAAGACATATGGTGCGTAAAGTGTAAAGCACAAGGCCATACTAAAGATAACTGTCTAGTCTTTGTAGAATATATAGCAACCGGGGCTCCTAACCCCTTACCACAGACCCACGGGCTGTGGTGTGAAATATGCAAAACGAGAGGACATCTACCTCACCAGTGCCCTCTAATTCAGAAGTATGTGCAGACACCTAAGAACTTATACTGCGTCTTCTGCAAGTCCGTAGGCCATGATGAACACGATTGTCGAGCCTATGATCTCATGGTTGGGAGCAAGCAAGACTTGTACAGAGTCCCATCAGAAACACAGGGTCCAGCAGCCGGACCACAGCATGATTCGGCTTATGGTGGCTGTGGAGGAGGATGAGGAGGATGAGGAGGATTCAGAGGCTTTGGCCGTGGTCGCGGACCAGTCACTTGTTACAACTGTGGAGTTGTAGGACATTATGCTAGGGACTGTCAGAGCCCTACCACCACATGTAACTATTGCAAATCTTACGATCACGCTATAGAAGACTGTCCTACCTTGATAGCTAAGATCAGAGAACCTGAGCCAGCAGTACACCAGAACATCCAGCTTATTGCTGTTGAGAAGAAAGAACCAAAACCAAGAGTCAACATTGTGACTCGCAGCGGTGCTTCCACCAATGGAACATCGCAGGATACTGAGAAGACCACAGGTCAGGAGTGGGTACGCAAAGCGCCTAACAAAGCAACACCACTTGACCTACAAAAGAATAAACAGACATTTAAGGAAGCTAAGACTTTCTTTGATGACCCTATGTAATCAGGATCGCAGGTACCGCCGTCTAGGGGCGTACCGCAGCAAACACCTTATGGCGTTAGCCTTGTATAGATATCGCAGGCTACCACATCGGGCACATGCGACGAGGACGAGTTGGCAGGAAGTGTACAATCCTTCCTGCGGAGTTGTTTAAAAATCATGAGAAATGAGCAAGCTATCGAAGAACTTTAGCGCATCATAGATCAATGTCATCCATCTTCTTTCATGAGCAGTGCACAACGTGCTGTTCATAATATTAGGGGACATACAAGAACAGGAAGAGAGATGCGACTCACAGCACAGGTTGGAGAATTTGAAATGGATGAGGTAATCCTAGATCTAGGATCAGAGGTAAATGTTCTGACTAAGCAGACATGGGAACAGATGGGTAGCCCTAAGTTAGTCAGATCGCCTATCCATCTCAGATTAGCTAATCAGCAGAGGGTATCACCCCTGGGTCGATTATCGCAGGTGCCAGTTGACATTGACGGAGTTCGCAGCTCTGCGAACTTTGAAGTTATAGAAATCATTGGCGATAGTAGACCATATCCAACACTACTAGGCATTGATTGGGCGATCGGTAACATGGCCATTATCGACTTAAAGAGAAGACAAATGACCTTTGAGGACGCGCAGATCCGGGTCATCACACCATTAGATCCTCTTTAGGGACCTAGATATATTGAACCTATCTGAGCAGAGGAAGAGGCACGTAACATGGAGAGTCTCTATCAGATGACTACGAACCAGAGTGACTACATCAATCCAACCGTAGAAGGGAACATTAGTTGGCGATGTGACAGCTCATGTGCATCGGATTCAGACGTTGGTCTAGAGAACTGGCAGAACAGACTTTACGAAGTCTCAACGCGTAGATGTGCGTACATGACTAAGTCACTGCGATGGATTGGCGCAAAGATCAATGAGATTCCATCATTTCATGGTCTAACAGATATCCAGAACTTTCTCATGCATTTTGAACAACAAATTCATCACGAGCAGAGGATCGCAGCTATGGACCTTGCAGTACAAGCCACACCTGCAAGATGGTGGTATGCACATAAAGAGAATATCACATCATGGTATGATCTTAAGAGATTGATGGCGATCAGATTCTCTACCGACAGAGAGTATGTCCAGCAGAGATACACAGGAGAAAGTGACCCCAGGTCACATATTCAGACATGTGAACAGAATTGTCAGACATTCTCGAGGATGAATGGGTTCACCAATTCATTCACACTTTGGACACAGTTCCACGGAACTGGTACACAGAGACTGAATTGCGCAAGGAAACGACTACATGGCCACTTCTAATAGACAAATTTCTACTTACCTTTGCTTTTGAATCTGAGTATCTAAATGTTGATTAGGCCCTAGATGTAATAAAGATTAAGATATTTCAGGACTGCACCCTATCAGTACATACTCAACCTGAGTGGGCCATCCAGTTATAAGAGGCGCTAGAGTGTTATAATTTTGCATCAGAACCAGAGGAGGAGGATGAGGATCCTCACAACATCAACATTCCAGAGTTAGAAGGGACTCGCGATGTTGATGGACCGAAGCTACAGATTCCAGCAATCACATAACCGATCAAGATTAAAAAGATCAATATTGGCACAGACACAGAACCAAAGTTTGCCTCTACTGGAGACTATTGGACTGATGAAACAGTTGGACAGATTGCAGACTTGCTACATGACTATCAGGACCTATTTCCCACCAAGTTCATAGAGATGAAGGGAATAGTCGAAGACCTGGGAGTAATGAGGATACCATTGAAAGAGGATGCTAGACCAGTCAAGCAGCGTCCATATAGATTAAATCCGTGCTATAAAGAAAAAGTTAAGGATGATATCGATAAGATGCTAGCAGCAGGCATCATTGAGCCCGTAGAAGCAAGCGAATGGGTTAGTCCCATGGTCGTGCAAGAAAAGAAAACCAAAGGAGACATCAAGATATGTGTCGACTTGCGTAAACTCAACGACGCATCGCTTCATGATCCATTTATGACACCTTTAACTGATGAAGTATTAGACAATGTGGGAGGACAGGAGGTCTACTCCTTCACTGATGGATTTTTAGACTATCACCAGATTCGAATCCACCCAGAAGATCGACATAAGACCACGTTTGCAACAGAATGGGGCTCATTCCAGTATACGGTAATGCCCTTTGGTCTTAAGAATGCACCAACTATCTTTTCTAGAGTAGTAGTTGCTGTATTTAAAGAATACATCCATAAATTCCTAGAAGTTTATTTTGATGATTGGACTGTATTTGGATTAATTGACAAGCACATAGGAGATTTAAGATTGATGTTAGAGAAATGTAGGCAGTACCAGATTTCTCTGAACTTGAAAAAATGTATATTCTGTGCGCCATTTGGTATTTTGTTGGGTCACATTGTTTGCAGGCAAGGCTTGATGGTAGATCCCGCAAAGATTGCCATCATTGTAAATCTTCCAGCACCCAACTCAGTCAAACAATTGAGGACAGTACTTGGTCATACCGGGTACTACAAAAAATTTATCAAGGGATACGCAAAGATTACAGCACCAATGGAAAAACTGTTAAAGAAAGATATAAAATTCCTATGGAATGAGGAATGCCAGCAGAGTCTAAACACACTTAAAGAGAAGATGGTTACAACACCCATCTTAGTATTTCTAGACTGGACTAGCTGTTTCATGTACATGTGGATGCATCTAGCATCACACTAGGGGTTGTTTTAATGCAACTAGGAGAAGGAGGTATCGATCATCCTATCGCATACTCCAACAGAAAGCTATCGACAACAGAAAAGAACTACACCACGACAGAAAGAGAAGGCTTAGCTATGGTGTACGCACTACATAAGTTCAGGCACTACCTGTTGGGTGCCTCGTTCAAGATGTTTACTGACCATTCCGCATTGAATTATCTGGTCAATAAGCTAGTGTTAGGGGGAAGAATCTGCAGATGGTTACTCCTCTTTCAGGAGTATGATTTTGAAATCATTGTCAAACCAGGAAGATCAAACGTCGGACCTGATCATTTGTCGCGAATAGACTCAGGAGAAGATCCAAGAAATCTAGAAGACAATTTACCAGATGCGCAGTTATTTTCTATCAAGATCACAGATGAGTACTATGTTGATATCATTCACTTTCTCACTACAGGAAGGGCACCTGATGAGTTTACCAAGCGTCAAAAGAGGCAGTTAGTTGTTAAAGCAACAGACTTCACCCTGATTGCAAGACAATTATAAAAGTTAGGTCCAGATGAAGTCCTGCGCAGATGTGTGATGCCGCATGAAAAAGAGGCTATTATTAGAGAAGCACATTTAGGTACCACAGGAGGTCATTTCGCAGGAAAGCCGACTGCGCAGAAAATCCTGACCGCAGGATTACGGTGGCCTACGTTACACAAAAAAACTAAGGAATTTTGTAGATGCTGCAATATCTGCCAGAGGGTAGGAAAACCTTCACGATGAGATGAAATGCCGCTGCGACCGCAGGTTATGCTGCGCGCATTTGACAAGTGGGATATAGACTTTGTGGGTCCTATCAACCCACCAGGAAAACGAACGGGTGCGAGATATATCATCACTAGAACAGAGTACCTCACCAGGTGGGCAGAGGCCAAAGCAGTAAGAAATTCTGATGCTGCTACAGCCCCACGGTTCATTTTTGAAAACATCATCACTAGATTTGGATGCCTAGTAATTTTGATGAGTGATCAAGGCACACACTTCTTGAATCGCACCATTGCGGCTTTGACGGAAGAATTCTAGACACAGCACCATAAGAGCACTCCCTACCACCCACAAGCTAATGGTACGGTGGAGGCCTTTAACAAGATTTTAGAAAATGCTCTTACTAAGATCTGTAACAGCCAAATGAATGATTGGGACCTTAGAGTTAACACTGTATTATGGGCATATAGGACTACATGCAAGAAACTTACAGGACACACACCTTTCAGCTTGGTGTATGGATAGGAGGCTGTTATGCCTATGGAGTATATTCTTCCCAGTTTAAGAATTGCTTAGATCATTGGAATGGCTGATACAGACACGGTGCATGAGAGGCTAGCGCAGCTGCTTGCCTTAGAGGAAGATAGATTCATCGCCGGATTCCATCAAAAAGTGCAGAAGGCACGATAAAAAGCTTGGCATGACAGACACATTAAGAGTAAGACTCTTCAGATCGGAGACCTAGTACTCCTCTATGACAGTAAATTTATTAAGTTTCCAGGGAAGTTCAAGATGCATTGGTTGGGGCCATATCAGATACAACAAGTTACAGAGGGAGGATTCGTTCAGCTCAGCAAACTGAATGGGGAGCTTCTTCCCACGATGATCAATGGCAGTAGGCTTAAGCTCTATAGTGACAGCCACTCCACCTCTCAGCCCTAACTCCGAGTCGCGGCGGTGCAGATGTCTAGTGTATTTGAAAGGAGGCATCGTATCGGGAATTAGTCTACACCGACAGTATTCTAAGTATAAGGAATCACATAAGGACGGTTCATTTTGAAAAAAAAAAAAAAACCCGCTTAAGTTTGTTTTGAGCAAGTGATGTGGTGTGGCATCGCAGCAGCGCGATGTTTATCCGTACCACGTAACCAGTTTTTGTAACGAGATAGAGGGCTAGTCAAGTCGCCTTCTGACAAGCAGTTAATGAAGAAATGACCGGTATACCTTACCATAGATTTGGCAACAACATAATCAATTTTTCCAGATTTGGAAAAGCTTCGACGAGATCGGCACCTGCATACACACGCTTCGAGGGAAATTGACCGGATTTCAGCATTTATTGAGGATCAAAATGATGGGTGTGGTCTTGTACAAGCAATTAATACAGCCGACGGGTTCAGTCTAGATGACCGTTGCGTCCGGGATTATCACCTTCGGCATAAAAGAAGAAATTATTCATTCGGGAGGGTTACATTTGCAAAGAGCCGAGAGCTATAGAGTGCATTGTTAAGTTTTCCCTGTGCAGAGATAATTCCGTTACAGAGTGTTGTGATTTCCAGAGTTTGTAGCCATTTCCAATCCAAATTATAACACCGAGTGGGTTCTGTCCGAGGAGGAACCTTTAGAATACATGCTGAGACGCTTCGAGCATGGTGGCCGTATGTCCGCTATGGCAACGCCACCCAGGGTTTTGAAATTAGGAACACCATAGGTCAGACAATTTCCAAGGATGAGGAGTCAAGCGCAGGATGTAGAAGATGTCATCAAAGTCTCTGCTGAAGAGAAGAAGAAAGCCTAGCCGATCACTGAAGATAAGAAAGCAGGGCAGAGGAATGATGAGAAGAAATCTCCCGCCAGGAAGAAAGTAAAAATGAGAAAAAGATGGCAACGGGAGAAGGGAGATGACCTATCTCATCAGCTAAGAGAAGAGAAAGAGGTTCCAAAGGCAAAGAATGAAAATATGCGGAACCCAAGCATTGTGAATACCTGGAGTGAGTTGCTGAGAAGAAAAGTGAAAGGGAAAACAAACCAAACAAGCAGAACTTCAAGATGCAGACAAAGGCTTGTTCTCGGAATGGAATTCCTGGTTTGTATACCTTTCGCATAAGTAGGCTCCAGACTGAATGAAATGTTTGAGAAGGCTGGAAGATACAAATTTTCCTTGTGATAAAATTTCTAACCCAGATAAAGAGGAAATGATATCTGTGGAAGACTTCTCAAGACTGGAAGATCCTTAAAAGGTCTCAGGAGCGACGAGAGCGAGAGCATGAATAAGGGAAGGAAAAATAAGAGATCCCAATGAGATAAGTTACAGAAACTATAGAGAGCGTGCCGCAGCTATGGAGAACGAAGTCGCAGAACTTCGGGACAAGCTTCAGCACACTTCGCAGGAAGCCAAGGAGAAGCTACAGCAGGAGAAGCCCGCTGGTAGTGGCTCAGGGACGAGCCACAAGTAAGTGTTAGGGGACTATTGGAGCAGAGTCCCGTAGCTACAAGAGAAGCTGCCATTTTGGCGGATAGACACTTTGGCAAAGACGAAGAGATAAGGTAAAGCTACGACGTCGTAGCATGTTTCTAGTTGCAGAGCAGAGCCGAAAACTGTGACTGTTGGGACAGAGAAGTCAAGAAAGACGACAGTACCTAAGCGACCGAGAAGAGAGAGATCAACCACTGCATTAAAGGCAGCGGCGAAGATAGGAGGGCTCAGCTACCCTCATAAAGGAAAAGGAGCGACGAGGCCGAGGTATTGAAGACGAAGGACAGAAGACAGGAAGCGGTGCATAGTACCCATGGTCAGTGCCGGGAAGCATGGAAGACTGTAGAGAGCAGTGGTGTGACGGAAAGTGGCTACCCCAAGTACAGATATGCCGATTGTCACTAGTTAGGGTTTTGGGTTACTGTTGGGATAGGCCCACAGTGTTGTAATGGCGAGACCTTCGGTCCACCTATAAAGGGATGTATTTTGTAGTGTAAAAGGTTGGCATTTTGGGCATTTTAAGCCATCCAGCTATTCAGATTATCGGTAGCTATTTAGACATTAGAGAGTCTGAGAGTCCAGTAGTCTGTTAGTTCACTCTTATTTTGTATTGTAACAATCCGCAGGGATTGACAGAGAGAGAGTGAGGGTATATTGTAAAAAGGCAATATAGAAAAGAGATCTACGAGAGAAGGGCTCCAGGCTGTGTGTAGAGTTACCCAGAAGATCTCTAGCTGCATATGCGGTGCAACAGAACTGTGTACCTCTCTCAAGTTATAATATAGAAACACAGTTCTGTGGACGTAGCTTCTACCCTGGAAGTGAACCACGTAAAATCAGAGTGTTATGTGATTGATTTATGTGATTGTATTTGCTTGTTATATCTGTCATTCATTACATGAACTTTGCTTACAGTAAATGTATGTATGTGTTATTCAGTTCACAGCTTATTAAAAGGATAATGCAAGTTGAAGTCTTTAAGTATTTTGTATAAGAGTTTGTATAAGTTTCACGCGAGATAGTTAAGAGTCAGAATGTAAAACAACCTTGTGCGTTGAGTCCTGTAAGTTTAACACAAGTAACGCTAGGTACGCTGAGTCGCAACGGTAGGATATCGCAAGGAGGCGATATCGCACCATCAGAGGAGTTGTGGTACGCTGCGGTTAAGGAACGAGCGGAGGAAAGAGTTACGTGTTGCCCAGGACGTGACGATGTGATAAGGATTAGAGTCATCGTGAGTAAGAGGAAACTGCGCATCACAGAGAAAGACATCTCGTATGCTAAGAAGAGCTGCGAGACGCACACAGGACGCTATTCAAAACCTAGTCGAGACACTTGAGTCTTTGGCCAACCCATTAGGATCACTTCGGGTGAGACTTCAGGCCGCTCCGTGGTCTATTGCCAAAAGGGCCAGTGAGCTAGGGGTGTTGTTGGTTCATTATAGTAAACCTAGGTCTGCCCAGGAGACCAACAAACTCAGGAAAATTTGTTCCCAAAAATGGATATTTATATGGGTCATCAAGCAAGGATGCTTTCTTCTCTATGTTTTAGTCAAGGAACTCTCAAATTAGCCATCCTAGAGTTCATTGCACCAGGAGGAAAGAAGGATCCTTCAAACTACAAAACAACACATGACACGGTTAACCTGGATGCATTCCATTCTTAGGACATAATATAATTGCACAAACAAAATGGTGAAGTTTTTTTATAGATGTCATGAAATACACATCAATCACAAATAAATTGCAGGGTAGTGTCAGCTATTTGGAGAATTTGCATAAAAATGAAAAGGTTGCAACCAAGGCCAAGTAAATAAAGATTAGAGAATTAGAAAAGTAAATTTCGAAGTTAGCTAAATATAATATTGACAAGAGCCTTGTACAATATCTCCTCAAAGAAAAAGATAAGGAAATATCTGTTGAAATACTGAGAGGGGGGTGAATTAGTATTTGTACAATATAAAATTTTAATCAAAATCAAGTTTCTAATCACCAATCACAACACATCATCAATGTGTATAAAAATAACAAGCTTCACAATACACAATAATTTTTGACGTGGAAACCCAAGTTCTGGGGGTAAAACCACGGAAGCCTTTTTAAAAATAATATTCCATAAATAATTGAAAGGACGAAACAACTGTTGATTGCATGGGCAGACCCGGGTTTACTATAATCAATCAACAACACCCCTAACTCATTGGCCCTTTCGGCGACAGACCGCGAAGCGATCTGAAGTCTCACCCGAAGTGAATCTAATGGGTTGGCCAAATAATCCTTCTCTACTTCCACTGAACATATGGCATGCATCGTCATGCATCATAATCATAGGTATGCATCATCATCATAGGGAATGCATCATCATCATAAAATATACATCATCATCATATTAATGTGCACAATGTATGCATCATAAACATCAAGTATACATCATAGTGCATAGGATATAATCATCACACTATGGTATGCATGTACATCATATTGTATAGGAGTGCATCAACATCGTCATTATCACATTTATTATCATCATAAAGTGTATCATATAATAGCATAAAGGCATGCAATATCATCATCATATCCTCCATAATAACTTCAAATATATATACCAATATAGAGGTTTGCATACTAAGATCAAATATGAACTCTATCCATGAGAGACATGTGTCATCCCAAGAGAAACCCATAAGCATGAGCCATACCTTTTTGAAGATCATAAGATGAAGAAATAGTAGACACAACAAAACAAAATCTATATCATTTCATCACATAGCCCTTGTAACAATATTTCCAACGAGCCAATAATTTTGTAATTCCAATTCCGTATTAGAAAGTTATGCCAATTTTAATGAAGATGCCCAAAAATTTCCCTATCAGAAAATTTTGCACTTTTCTCCAAGAGTTGTGAAATTCTTGAGAGAATTGATGATAAACAAATGAAATATTTGATATTCTATTTATATATATTGTGGAGGAAATTTATTACCTTGGGCTGACATTCAATTCAAAATTACAAATAATTAAATTCTCAACTGTTTGGTCGGGTCACCCAACAAGGTGGGGTACACCAACTTCAAAAATTCATCTCTTCAACCGTAAGGAGTTAGAAGATGCTACACATATCAACGGAAATGAATTGATAAGGAATATCTCCCTGTGATGGTTTTATTTTCAATTTCTTGGTCTAATACCCTTAAAATCTTCAATTTTTACAGGACATCAAGATTCCACACATAAAGGTGCCAAAGACCATGTTACCTTATGCATAAGTTCCAAGGTCAAAGGTTTTAATGGACATCATCAAAGACCTGAGAGATTCAATGGAATTCACATACACATACTTAACATCAACAAGGAGTAGGTATCCACCATATACTTATCATATCAAGGGTACCAAGGTGTGGGGGTTCCTATAATTCTCCTTGGGTACCATGACCTCATTCAAAACACAAATGACCACATAATGGGTCATTTGGACTCTTTGAAGTTCTGCACTTCTTCAATCCACCAAGGAATATTTATAGGGTACTAGGGCATAGGTTATGGTACTGGGGAATCCAAAGAAACAACTGGGTAACCATAGAAACAACTTAGGGGAGCTTAATCGCTCTAAAGGGTGTATAGGGATTTTGGCATTATCCAAAGGGATCCAAGGGCTTCACACTTGGGCATGGACAAGTTCGAAAGGTCTCCTTTGACATTGAAAAAATTCTAACCTTGAAGGGATCCTCAAGGGGCACCAAGACACACTGACACACACTTGTTGGCATCAATGACACTTTATTAAACAATCTCCCCCTTTGTCATTGATGACAAATTCAAAGCTCCCTCTTAGAAAGAGCTTTCTTTGTTCACAAATTTCCCCCTTTGAGCGGCCTTCCTTTACCCTCCTTGTTTAAATTTTTCTCCCCCTTTGGAATCAGTGGAAAAGGGTACTCCTTGTAGTATTACTGCTCCCTTTGTCATGCTGATGTGTTGTTGAAGATGGATCAATTCAATTAGGAGATAGTATGACTCCCAATTATTCTCGGAGGTACTCAAAAGTCTCTATTCTGATAGGATTCGTAAAGATGTCTGCAATCTGTTCTTTTATCCCAATATATTCCAACTTGATATTCTTTTCTGTGACTTGTTCCCAAAGAAAGTGAAACATGATAGGAATATGATTGGTCTTGGAGTGCATGACTGGATTCTTGGAGATACTAATGGCATTTGTATTGTCAAATAGAATTGGAATTGGCTCATCACATGTCATATGTATGTCTTGCAAGGTTTGCTTGATTCAAAGAATCTGAGTACAACAAGTTGATGTTGCTATATATTCTGCTTTGACGGTTGATAAGGACACTGAAGATTTATTTTTGTTTGACCAAGATACCAGACAACCGCCTAGAAAGAAAGTTGTTCCTCTAGTACTTATTCTATCGTCAACACATTCTGCCCAATCCGTGTCTGAATAAGTTATTAATATCATCTCATTCCCTTTTGGATACCAAAGTCCAAAATCCATGGTTCCTTTGAGATACCTGAAGATCCTTTTAACTACTATAATGTGAGTTTTCTTTGGGGAGGCTTGAAATATTGCAACTTGTCCAGCGACCTACATCACATATGGTCTGTAGGTTGTTACATATAACAGAATACCAATCATTGATCTATAGATCCTTTGATCAACTTCCTTAGATTCATCGTCTTTTCCCAGGGTACAACTGGTGATAATGGGAGTAATCATAGGTTTACATTCTTCCATATGGAATTTATTTAACATATCCTTGATGTATTTTGTCTAAGCAATAAAAATTCCTTCAGTTCGTTGAGATATTTGGAGTCCCAAGAAGAAAGTCAATTAACTGAGTAATGAGATTTCAAACTCTTTCTGTATGTCCTTATCAAATTGTTGACTCAGTGAATCATCATCACTTCCAAAGATGATATCATCGATAAAAAATTCAATGATGAGTATGCTGTCATTGTCCTGCTTGATGTACAAATTGCTATATGCACTTCCCATCTTAAAGTTTTGTTGTTGCAAGTACCTGTCCAATTTGGAGTAGCAAGATCTAGGAGCTTGATTTAGCCCATATTAATCCCTTTTGAGTCTGCATACATAGTCCTTATTTTCTGAAAGTTGAAATCCTTCTAGTCGTTCGATATAAAATTATTCTTCTAATTCCCCATTTAGAAAAGATGATTTTATGTCCATTTGATACACTTTGATGTCTTTGGAGCAAGCATAAGCCAATATCATTCTGATAGCTTCCATTGTGGCTGCTGGTGCAAATGTTTTTTCAATGTCTATTCCTTCGATCTGAGCATAGCCATTACAAACCAATCGATCCTTGTTTCTGATCACATGTAAATATTCATTTATTTTGTTTCTGAAAACCCACTTTGTGCCGATCACATTCTTATTGCTTGGTCTACGAACAAGTTCCCATGTTTCATTCTTATCAATTTGATCTAATTCTTCTTCCATTGCTTTGAACTGTTGTTCATCTATACTGGCCTCTGCAAAAGTTCCTAGTTTAGTGATAGACAATAGAGATAAGTGTACTTGCTCATTTATTCCGAATAGTCTTCTTCTAGTTCCTATTCTGGAATCCTTATCACCAATAATTTGATCTAATGGATGACTCTTCTGGCACATGTTCTTAGGTATCTATTGATCCTTCTTTTCTTCTTGTTCCACAGTTGGCTGATTCCGTTCTTCATCTTCCAAGAGTTGATCTTCATCTAGTTGTTCTTCCATTTTAAATTTCTTCATTTCTTTCTGATTGAAAACTTCTTCTTCATCATCATATGATTCTTCCAAGTCTTCTTTGGATGATGTTAGTCTTTCCTCATCTATCTTTACATTGATAATTTCGATCACCTTGTATGATCTCAAATTGTAGCATTTGTAAGCTTTCCTTTTGGATGAATATCCAACGAAAATTCCCTCGTCTAATTGAGAGTCAAATTTTCCAATCTTCTTATCTTCTCTTTTGATGTAGCACTTGATTCCAAAGATTCCGAAGTGTAGTACATTTGCTTCTCTTCCGGTCCATAGCTCGTAGGGAGTTTTATCATTTTTTTTATGAGTAATCCTCTATTTAAGATGTGTACTATTGTGTGAACCGCGTGTCCCCAAAATTTGTCATTTAACTTGGATTCATTAAACATGGTTCAAGCCATATCCATTATTGATCTATTATTTCTTTCAACAACTCCATTTTGCTGAGGTAGTTATGGATACTGAAAACTGTCTCTTTATTCCATGCTCTTCACAGTACTTGTTGAATTCATCAGAAGTGAATTCTCCACCATTTTTAGATCTGAGGCACTTGATTCGTGACCTTGTTTCATTCTCAACCAGTTCCTTGAATGTTTTGAAACATCCAAATGCTTATGATTTCATGTTGAGAATACATACCCATGTCATCTTGGTATAGTTGTCAATGAGTAGCATGAAGTATTTTTCACCATTCATACCTTTGATTTTGGTTGGTCCACATAAATCAGTGTGAATGAGCTCCAAAGGTTTTGTAAAAGAATGCTCTTTTGTATTAAAATGTACTCTTGTTTATTTTCCATGCTGACACTGTTCACATACAGAGTTAGCATGCCTTGTGACTTTCGACATAATTTGAATTGTTTGGTTTTTGTATATTTTGACCAAATTGTCAAAATGTATATGCCCCATTCTTCTGTGCCAAATCCAACTTTCATCTTCTTTTCCCAAGTGACATTTCTCGAACTCAATCTCATCTAACATGTATGTTGTTTGGAGTCCTAGTGGTTGTGGCTACTAACTTCCTTGATTATTGCTTCCTTATTTTGCATCCTTTTGAGTTGAACATGAATTGATGTCCTTGATCACACATCTGATTGATGCTTAGCATATTATGTTTCATGTTATCTACAAGCAATACATTTTCAACCAGGGAGTTTTTACTTCCGAGCTTTACTATGCCCTTTCCCAATACTTTAGCTGAATTGTTATTCCCAAATGATACGGATCCTTTATCCTTTTCAATATTGAAAAAAACATCTTTGTTACCTGTCATATGATTGGAGCAACCACTATCAACATACCATTTACCATAGCTATGATTCTGATGTTGAAGAGAAATTCCACATTCGTAGTTGTTATTGTGTTTTATCCATACCTTGCTGGGCATGTCCTCATTTATTACTACTGGTATCCTCATTATGGAATTTTTGGCCATATGTCCAAAGTTGTTACACTTGTAACATTCTATTTCTAATCTCAAGGGACTAAATCTATTATTGTACTGTGGTCGTCTAAGGCTTTCAAGTTTATTCCTTGTCTCAAAGTTTTTTCTTTGAAAAAAATTTACAACTTTGTGTCCAAATCTTCCACATGTAAAGAAATGGCCATAAAATAAGTATCCATACCTGGGAACATATGAAGGAGGTGCTTTTCTAAGATCTGGTCTTTCCGCTAGCCCTTCTTCTAATAAGGGTTGTTCTGGATGACGTTCGATCTCTTCTTAATTTGTGTAGCCCTTGACAACTTTTGCATAGCTTCTTGGATTCCTTTTGTTATTTGTCAACATTGAGCTTGCGACTTCATTGGTATTCTTCTTGTATCCCATACTGGTCTTGTTGAATAATTGCTTTTGATTGCTGATGATTTGTTCTAGAACATTGGCGTTGTTTTCATAACCTTTTGCTATATCTTTTGTCTGTAGCTTGTTCTTCAGAGATATTATCTCAGCCCAATGATTTTCCTTTTCTCTTATATTTGTCATTAATTGTTCAGTAAGAGAGTATTCAACTCATTTGGACTCTTCTAGTTTGGTCTTCAGGTCAACAATGGTTTGTTCAAACCGTTGTGCCTCTTCCTTAAGCATCCTATTCTCCTTCCTGACTTTCTTTAGCTCTTTCGAGGCACTTACAAGTTCTTCCTCAAGATCTACTTCTTCTTCATCTTCGGATTCTTCATTACTATTAAGATCCTTATCTGAGCTAATTTCCATACAGAGAAATTTTTCTGGTTCACCGTCATCATCAAAATCATTGTCACTGCCATTGTTGGAATCGCCACTAGATGATATATTGTCTCTTTTTGTGAGTATTTTCTTCTTTGCAAACTTTATTCTATTCTTATTCTTGTAATTATTGTACTTCTTGTAGGGTTTAAAACTATAATCCTCTTCACTGTCTGAGTTCTTTGCATATGGACATTTAGAAGCAAAATGAACTATCTTTCCACGTGATAAACATTTAAAAGGTAGCTCACCTTTATTATTGGATAAATATCCTCAATCGGAATCAAGCCAGATCTCCATAGTCCAAGTGGATCTAGAACAAATCAAATATAGAATACAATCTACATTCCTAGATCAAATAGAAATGAAAGATAACAGATAGATCACTTACTTGCAATATGAAAATCCTCTTCTCTCTTTGTTGATCTAAGCTCCAGAATATTCAGATCTCCAACTGCAAAACACTGTAAAGCATGTGGAAACAAGCAAAACACTATATGCGTATCCAAACATATAATTGATCTAAGATAACAGTTAAAGAAGAAAGCTCTAAACATAATTAACACAATAATGTTTATGGAAAGAGATTTGTATTAATGTAATCAAGGATATACATAGAATTACAATGAGAAGGAACATCATAGCCTAGCCTTAACGCTACAATCTTCCATCCAACAATCCAAGCCAAAGCCTCCAAAGAAATATTGTAAGCCACCTAGAAATTCCACCAGCATAAGAGTACCATAGACCTTCCTCCCTTCCAAATGGAGAGAGGGTTCAATTTATAAGGCTAAAGGGATAGGATAGGTTGAGGATTAGGAGGAGGGATCAAAGGGATCTTCCCTATAGGTTAGGAACCGAAATGCCACTTCACCTAAATAATAGGGATAAACCACCACCTCATCCACCTTCTAGAAGGGTCTTGAATATTCATTTTTTTCCCTCTAAACACGGTTGGTGCACTTTCCAAAAAGGGAAAAAACACCGTCGGCACTCCTAGCAGTGGGAGACAGAGCGTCGACCCTGGCGCCCCTAGAATGAAGGCAAAAAGTGCCTTCGGTGCTCCTAACATGAATGGAAAAAGCACTGACCTTCCTAGAGAGGGAAAAAAGGCAGGAAAAACCTCAATCTCAATCAACTTTAGCAGAGAGAAATTTGGGGATTAGGAAAAGGGTTGACACATGGATCAAGAGTGCAAGATTTTGGTGTAACAAAATGCCGCCCAAAGCATGAAGTTAGAGGACTGCGATAGGTGAATGCTTTGTAAAGTGAATAAATCTAAGGAAAGGATGTTGGCTGGAAGCTTCTGTAGTACCATTGACTCAAATCTCATATGACTCATAACATGGCTGCCGACCAATACAATGCAGATCCATGGTAGTAGAGACTGACTGAACACAATCATGGCTACTAGACACAAGCGTAGTTCCATGATGAGATGATAACATAGCCATGACCAATACAAAGGTGGATCCATGTAATATGACTCAAAAAAAATCTTCATCGCAACCCAGGTGAAGATATATAACAACCCAGGGTCTTCAAGCCGAACCCGCAATGATACGAATCTAACCATGTGATTACAATGTCTTGACGTCGAATATGGTAGAAACCACTTGATTACCAGTCAATGATGTAAATTGTTAAAAAGTGCGAGGAAAATCACCATTGATTTCAATGATTCCAAAGGTATCACAGTACATACCATCGAATGTGAATAAAGGACTTGGAGTTGAACACTCGATGAGATCTTTCAATCAAGAGCCAATGATGTAAACTCATGTTGAAAGCGAGGTAACCTGCCATTAAGGCATGTAGGCCCAAGGTACTTGACTTGGTTTCTAAGTCTATTTCCTGGATAAGGAGTTGAAGTCGACAGGAATAGACTCGTCGAAGGAGGGCCAGGATGAAACCCCCATCATTGACACGAAACACGATCAAATATGTTTTGGAGTAAACCGGACAATAGAGTGATGAGACTGACTCAAGGATGACCAACACGATAGAAGGTAAAATGACTGCAGATATTGATAAGATGACCAAACTTCTCTTGAACATGGGCATGGCATGACTTGGAAGTATTGACACAAGAATGATACCAATCCCCCAATGCAACTAACGGTGAGAGTATTCTTACACAAGTCAAAAGAGTAAGAAGACTCTAGGAATTAGCAAGACTCGAAGACAAACGGATTACCCAAGTACTAAAATGCATATGCAAATGAGTGCCATGTTCAAGAGTGACTATGTACTACCATAACAAAATACAAACTCTTTCCTTAATTTCCCCATCATGATTGATGCGTACCTATTTGATTTTTAATGAGCTGGAAAAGGGTAAAAAATGCTCGATATAGATCATCCTTCGGACGAGTCCAATCTCATATGTTTTACAAACCTAAGAAAGGATGGGTTCATTCCCAAAAGAGGGTCCTTCATTGTTTGATTTTACGAGTTCGATGAAAGCAAACTCATTTGTCGTTTCATGTTTAGAGAGTCTGAAATGACTAAGAAGACTCCAAAAGGTCCTTTTTTGTAAATAGGCCTAATCGGTTCGAAAAAGAGATAACCTACCACCGACTAGTCGACAGTTCTAATACTTTTACAAGCATGAACGTAACAAGCTCACTTGGCAATCTTTTTGTGTTTTTAAGGAGACTAAAAAGAGCTTAAATATAACTCCCGAACGAGTTCTTTTTTCATAATCCAATTTTAACGAGTCTGAAAAATAGTAAAACTATACTCGATACCTCTTCACTAAGTTTTTAATGAGCATGCCTAAGGTATAAAAGGCACTCAGAATCTTTTTCATGTTTGAATCCAGAGCATGAAAAAGTGATAAAGTAAGCTCAAACCAGTTTTCATGTTTTAACCAGAGCACGAAAAATGAAAAGTAAGCTCAACACCATCTTACTGTTTTTAACGAGCTTGAAGATAAGCTGAAAGAATGCTCAGGGTATTTTCTTCATTTTTTAATGAGCTTGGAATAGAATAAGTGTTATACCCAAATCCTATCACCACCGTGTGATAAGACCCTTGGCTTACATATTTTCCCTTAATCCCAACATCTGGAGTGGAAACCCATGTTGTTTTTCAATATTACATAAAAATACTCAGCACCACGCTTTCCCCGTTAACCATGAGAGGGACATTGCTCGCACCACTTGTATCTTGTTTGCCATAAGCGGTGCCACCGCCTATGGCCTTTGGTCCATAAGCAGTTCTAACCTAAACCGCTCTGTCATAAGAGGAGAAAAGCGGTACCTTGGGTAAAATGGGAAAAAGAGAAGTTTCTTGAGGCTTCTAGATCATGAGCCTCGTGTCCTCCTATCATAGTGGGTCAGTTGAGCTCGAGATCCCCTATCATAGGATCTTAGAGGCCACCTCACCCAAAAATCTCTCAACCATTCCTATCCATTGAGCCTTATAAATACAAGCTCATGTCCATGGTTGAGGGGGGAACCATAAAGGTATTGTTATGCTGCTGGATTGACCCCTTGGCCCAAGCCATTTGAGAGAATAGAGAGAAAATTTGGAGCTTATGGGGATGAAGGTGTTGGTTTCATGGAGATGCATGTCAACACTAAGGCTTAATTGGTTGTAAACTTCTCCATTCATCTTAATGCAAAGCTGATTTCCGTCCCACAATACTGTTGTTTTGATTTCACATGTAAATGTTGTTGGATTCCTTAGTCACTAACATGGATAAATAGATTATGTTCTGGTAGCCTTGATGTGTTTGCGTGTTTGATCTGTTTGCAGGTACACAGGTTCACTATCTAAGCAACATTCCAAGTGTCTATGACATCCAGGGAGGGTCTTCATCCTTTGTCGTTCACTCATTTGTTCTGGATCTGAACCATTCAGACCATAGGAACAACTTCTGTCCGCAGAAGGTGAAATATTCCTGCTTACAAATATAGCGACTCGAATAGGGAATAAATATATGTATCAGTTGATCTGATCTTCCTCAGTTCTTCAACTCTTGTCCAAATCCAGGCTCCTTCTCCAACTCTCTTCAATCAGATCTGCTATCTGACTTAGTGCATTTTGGTTTGAAACTTCCAGACCTGTCTAGATTTGAATTATTTTGACCTTTTATGCTCTCTTTTATTCTCAATCTATTAGTTTTTACCTTGATCTAATCTTTTTCTCAATTGATCTGTCGTTCTCCTTTATGTTTTGGATTTATACAGGGAACCACGCTTATGCAGTTGGCGAGAAGCGGTGCCACCGCGTGAACCTAGTTAGCAGCACGCGATGCCACTGTCTGAGTCCTGTTGGCGAGAAGCAGTGCTGGTTTAGAACTGCTCTGTCAAGATCCCTGCAGTGCAGTGCCAGGTAGGCATCATTCCAAGACCTCTTTTTTCTCATTTTTTGAAAAAACTTTGAGTTGATTTGCTTTCAGCCCTGCACTGTCAAGCTTGTGTATTAGAATCTGATGCTTGTGGTTTGAAATTTTATGGTTAAATATTGGTTTGATTGGAAAATTCAAAAGCTATGTTAGGCTTATTAATTGTTCATTTACTTCTGTGCTTGTTGGTTGTGATTGTGAAAGGACCTCTTGTTTTTTGAAAAGCTTAGGGTGTTAGTAAGATCTCTTTTCATTTCTGTTACATAGACTGAAAGAAAAACATTTGATTAGCATCTTAGTTTCATTTTTTGTTTTCATAGAGAACTTATTTTTCTTCCTTTAAAAAAGAATTTTTTTGACTCAGATTAGGTTATCATAATTGAGCATTAGACATTGGATCTTTGATTGGCCTTACAAGATTTTAGGCTCTTTATGTTCTTCTGTCTCTTATGCATTTAGTACTATCTCATCAAAATAAAAATATGGTAGTTTTAAGTTATATTTATCTATGTTTTAAGAAAAATTGAAAAATAGAGCGCACATGCATGTAGAGTGCTTCTTGTTTTTCTTTTAGGAAAAGAGATTATTCCCCTTCTTGTTTCTTTTAGAACAGAGAAATCAGTTTGGAAAGTGTTTCTTATCTTTGACTTTGTGTTCAAGATTGTTGGTTGGAAATATTTTTGGTTTTGAAACAAAAGAAAATACTCTCTTTCCCTCCCGTAGGTAGGCATACTGAACGATAAAGTGAAATATTTGCATACGCATATTGCATGGTTTTACTTTTTCTGTCAAAACACCATGCATTCACCTAACCATCCACTTTAAAATTAACGGTAGTTATAGGTTAAAATTTACATAGCAATTTGAGTGATAGGCTAGAGACGTGTTCGGGCATTGTTAAGCATAGGAGCTCTCGTTATTTGTCCACATTTCATCTTGGGACTCGCACGGTTCTTCCACGTACCGTCGGTATATCGAATGGCCTTTCACGTACCCTTGAGTTATATAGAAAGGTACTTCATGTACTTGATTGTATATCGAAAGGCCCCTTGTGTACGGTTATGCATTAGACAACACTACTACCGATTCGAGCTCCCATGTACCTTGAGTATATCGGGAGACCCCACTAGGATACCTTATCCATCTGAGAAAATCCCTTTGGTCGTCTTGCTTGGAGCCATACACTGAAAACAACATTCAAGGAGATTACTACACACGTACCTTAGAGGTATATCGCAAGTGGCACCTTCTTGACAATCTTGGTGAGAGACCTGATTATTTGAACTCCTCTTGTCATTTTAAGTGTGCTTGTTTGACCTATAGCTTGTGTAGGGAAATTTTTTGGTGTGTTTTCTAGTTTTTCAGACCCTAGGTTAGATAGGAACTGTACAAACTAGCTGAGTTAAGGCAGTCCAGAAGAGTACAGGGCTTGCCACCCGATTTTATTCCTGGTTCAGGAGAAAATCCAATGGAAGCTATTGACCAAGGAGCTGCTACCACCTCCCAAGTGGGAGATAATGTGGTTACAGAAAGTGGAGGACCATATTCTTCACACTTGCTTCCCTTGGTCCAACAACCTTCTCAGGAAAACACCTCGTTCCATTCTCCCATAGAAGGTCATGTTGATGATACTACCTGTCCGGATTATGGTCCCAATGCTCCATTTTTGGATACCTCTATAGGACAGGCAATTGCCTCATTTGGCACTGTTGCTCGGAATATTTCACCTCCCGTGGAGAGCAAGGTGTTTCGCTGGTATGAATGGTTCAGATCCAGAACAAATAGATCACAGAGGTTGATAACTCTCCCTAGACGCTGTAGATATCTGGAATGCAAGGCTTTGATAGTTCACCTGTGTACCTGCAAAAGAGTTGAACACGAAACAGATCAAAGCAACCAGAATATGATCTACTAATCTATGCTAGTGACTAATGAATCTAGCAATATATATCTGAAATCAAACATCAACAATATATATGGGACAAAAAATAGCTTGCATTAGAAATATGAAGAAGTTTACAACCAAGCCTTAGTGTTGACATGCATCTCCATGAAACCAGCTCTTCATCCCCAAAAGGTCCAACTCTAGCTCTCTATGCTCTCTCCAAATGATCTTGGGCCAAGAATCAATCCAACAGCATAACAATACCTTCAATGTTCTCCCCTCAACCATGGCTATGAGCTCATATTTATAGGGCTAGATGGATAGAGATGGTTGAGAAATGAGTGGGTGAGGTGGCCTCTAAGATCCTAAGATGAGGGATCTCGAGCTCAACTAACCCACAACAGTAGGGATAAGAGATATCTCGAGGCTTATCATCTAGAAGTGCCATGTGCCATGTTCAAAGGAAATGACACACAACTACCATTATTTGCAAAATGATTCCCTTTCCCATTTTCCCCATCATGATCGATGAGTGCCTCTTTTTCGGTTTTACGAGTTCAAAGAGGGAAACAAACACTCGATATAGCTTGTCAGAAGACAAGTTAAGTCCCATATGTTTTACGAAACTGAGAGAGGATGGGTTCGTTCCCAAAACGGGTCTCTCAATTTTTAATTTTTAACGAGTCCACTGAAAGAAAACTTGGTATCGTTCATGTTTAGAGAGTCTGAATGAATACGGAAGGAGACTCCATGGGTGTCCTTTTTTATATGGTTTAGTCTCTAAGGCCTGAAAAAGTGTAAAATCATACCTTAGAGAACTCTTCCAGTCATGATTGGCTGGAGCGTTCCTTTCTTGTAAATAGTACTGTCCAAACCGAGAAAGAGATAACCTACCATCAGATAGATGACTCTTCAGATACTTTAATGAGCGTGAAGAAGACAAGATCGCTCGATGATCTTCTCATATTTAGGGAGTCTGAAAAGGGTTTAAAGAGAACTCCATGATGTTTCTTTACACAATGTCACTTTTTACGAGCCTGGAAAGATTCGAAAACAGACTCGACTATCTTTTCATGTTTAAGAAGTCTGAAAGATGATGTGAAAAGAAGGCTCCATGACGTTTCTTTACACAATATGGTATTTTACGAGCATGGGAAGAAACTTGAACTAGACTCGAAACTTTGATACTAGATTTTAACGAGTGTGACAAAGTGTCGTAATAAATGCTAAATGACCTTTTCCATTTTGTGAAAGTATGAAAAAGCCATAAACAAACTTTCCAAAGGTTTTACTAAAGCCAACCTACAGACGTCTCATAAACAAGTGTTAAATGCATCCAAAATAAACATTACGGGATTACGACAAATAGATTTTGACCAGAACATGATGTAATATCAAAACTATACTAAGTTAGACCCAAAAAATGTCTATATAAGGCAAGTAAATAGTAAAAAACCAAACATTTCACTATTTACCTCTTGGTAGAGAGCACTTGGATCATTTTTTAGCCAGATCTTCCACAGCTGATACTAGGAGTTTCCACCGTCCGTTTTCAGTCTCGTCAATTGCAGGTAAGAGCTAAGACCTTCTTCTTTCATTTCATAGATTTTATTTTGGGATTTGATGGGGTTTTAGGCCTATTTGGCAAGCCCTGAAATCCTATTTGCATGCACCACGGCTACCCCTTACGGGATAGGCGGTACCACCCGAGAACCGCGCCAAATACAAGGTGAACAGGCGGTGGCACCACCTGTCTCCAACGGGGTACAGGCGGTGCCGGCTGTGGAGAAATTTAACCAATGATATATACAAAATTAGCTCATTCTTTTAATTTATAATGATTTAAGGATGATATTGATGTATACCATTGGTGTTTTGGCAGGTCTAGGCTTCCAAAATATGCTGATATGGAAGGAAATAACTCATGATGATGAGGATGCCGCTGCTGAAAGGAATCCAGTGTGTTTTGTTGCACTCTGTGATTGTGGACTTATGAATTTCTTCCGAACACCAAGCGTGGTGTCCCACAAGAGACTACTGAAACACATACTGAGAATGTGAAATCCAGAACAGTAGTATTATGAGGTGGGGGCACATATACTTATAGTGGAAGTAGAAGACATCTACTTCTTGACTGGCCTATCAATATGGGGTGCCCCTATCTCATTGACAGGTTCCCATGGCGGGGACATTACCACCAGAGAGATCATAGATCGACATTGTGCACTGGGTACAGGTACATTGGGGAAGGAAATCCCCATCAGGGCAGTGACAGATAGGGCTCTATGGATTTTTCTGTTCACCATGCATAGGGTGGCAGGGAGCCAGGGTGTACATCAGGCTTCTAGGGCACATATCTTGTATGCCTTAGAGGAAATCGCACCTATGGTGTTCAACTGGGTGGAAGCATTGATTCCAATCTTCAAGGATCAGCTGACTAAATGTTGGTAGGGGGAGATGAAGCAATTCAGCTTTGGTTCCATCTTAGCTTGTTTCTTCTTTGAGCGAGTCCCTCAGATGAGGCCCCAGGTGACTTTTCGGAGTCTGAGAGCATGGGACCCTCGCATGCTGAGGTGGGTCCAAGTCATGGCTCGCATGGGAGTAGGTAGGGGCAGAGTGAAGTTCAGTGACGCGTTCTTCAGATGGCTGTGGGATCAGATGCTCATGGTCGAGTACTATGCCTATGTGGGCACAGATTTTACAGGTGATCCTGACCTACCACTTCTGCCTGGAGGGTAGTGGGGAGACATTGGTAAGAAACAAGAAACCCTAAAGATGAAAACATGTTTTTATGTTTTTTACGTTTTATATTTTTTTTATGATAAGTGACGAGCCTGTTTGTCTTCATACAGATGTTGGAGCAGTGAGGCCTGGAGGAGCATCTCCATTAGACAGGCGAGCCAGAGCTCGCTTCGTGCCACATGGTGATGATATCACTGGTGAGCTGGAGGAGAACCTTGAGAGGTTGACACTGGACATCCCAGGTGCTGACATAGATGATCTCTTGACTAGATATCAGAGATCTATGGTGGGGGTACCAGGCAGATTCAGCAGGATGCTACGCCGGGTGGCTCGAGTAGTGATGTGCTATCACGAGCACCACTAGTAGATGAGACATGTATACTAAAAGCTGNTTCTATGTGTCTTTAAATGTTTATTTACAATGTACCATGTTTGATTAACATCATGAATGGGAAATATGCCAATCTAGGATGTAATTAGCCAATGAATCAGTAGCTACATTATGTTCCCTAGGGATATGCCTATATGTAATGGTTCCAAATGATCTTTCCAACAAACGTACCCTCCGGAAGAGGCAGAGGAGCACCGGGTTCCTAATGGTGTAGATATGGTTTAAATGACAAAACACAAGCTAAGAGTCCATCAAAACTACTAGATCACGGACATCCTAGGAGGCAGCTTCAGTCACAAGACCGATGACTGCTTCATACTCTGTGATGTTATTAGTAGCGGGACCTAAGCAAACCGCTGCTGAACTGACCAAATATTCAGCTGGGGAATAGAGAACCCAAGCAGCTGAGGCTAGATTCAAGGTGTGGTGGCAAGCACCATCAACGAAGCCGTAGAAATCCATCTGCATGACCAACACATGGTATAAACAAATGCAGGCACAAAAACTAAAAACCATCTTGAAAATACTGAAAACACACTGAAAGTCAATCAATATACATATATACAAGATACCATCCAAGAAGACCTAGGAATAGTACCTTTTTAGGTACAACCCATTGCGAGGTTGCCCCAAAGGGATTCCATCATAATCCACCAACTCATAGGCTCCTTTCTCTAACACCTTGGAAATAACGAAAGGTCCATACCACATAGACTCGAACTTACCCTTTCCTAGCTTGTCATATCTCTGGTCATAAGTCAAAACTAGGTCACCCTTGTTGAAAACACGAAGTGGGACGGATTTATCGTACTGCGCCTTGACGCATTTCTTATGTGTCTCATTAGCTAAGGCAGCATCTCTACGAGTCTCATCAAGGTTATTCAAGTACAAAAATCTTGCTTCCTCCGTGGAAGTGTCTGGGAGGAGTTCGACAGCGAGTTGTAAAGATGGAATCTGACATTGGATAGGCAAGATAGCTTCAAGTCCATAGACAAGCTAGAATGGCGTGAAACTAGTGGCTATTTTCACAGAAGTCTAATAATCCCAAAGAGGGAAAAAAAGAGCGAGATGCCAATTGGATTTAGGGTCTCCAACCATCCGACGAAGCATATCTTTCAAAACCTTGTTAATAGCCTCTACCTAACCATTAGCTTGCAGATAATACGGCGTAAAGTTTTCATGGAGAAAACCTAGCTTGGCACTCAATTCCTCCATCATGTGATTACAGAAATTGGATCCGTGATCAGTGACGATGGACTGCGGAACTCCAAATCTAGCTATGATATGATTGAACAAGAAGAGAGCGGAAATCTTACCATCTTCTGCATATGTAGGCATGGCTTCAGTCCATTTTGTAAAATAATCCATGGCTACGATGATGTAACCATGCCCCCCGGTTGAGGTAGGCTTACAATGCATGAAGTAAATCCCCCATTTGGCAAAAGGGCCAACGGCAATGACGGGGTGAAGCGGAGCAGGATGGGTGCACTTTTTGGGATAAAAATGTTGCAATGGTGGGAATTTCTTAATAGCCTCATGACAATCTTTGAAGATAGAATGCTAGAAATAGCAAGTGTGAAGAATTTTCTGGGCTATAGCCATCCCAGATAAATGACCGCTAGATGCTCTAGAGTGGAAATCATTTAGCACGTGTTCAACCTCCTCATGAGTGAGGCATCACCGAAGAACGGAATCAATCCCAAGTCTATACAAGGTATCATGCAAGATAAGATAATATTTTGCGTGGTTCCATATGCGGCGATGATCATCGTGAGATAGATGCGGTTGAAAACGCTGGGTCTGGAGATAAATCAACAAATATCCATACCAACGATCAGTAGTGCTAATAAGGAACAAGAAAACATCCGGAAATGAATTGTTGGGCTCAGATTACGTGGTAGCACAGGGAAGGTCACATATAAGCTCGGCAAAAACCAAGGATTTCTTTGATGTAGCCTTGGCAAACTCAAGATTGAACTCTTGAAGGATGATGATCCAACGGGAGGACTTGCCCCTGAGTACCTGACGAGTCAGAATGTAGTACATCAGGTTCTGGTCTGCCAATACGGTGGTAGTGCGAAGCAGAATGTAGTGACGAAATTTTTGCACAGCAATGACCGTGGCCAAATCTAGCTTCTCCACATGTGAATAACGAGTTTCAGAATCAATAAGATTCTTACTGATGTAATAAATCACATGCTCCTAACCGTGGAGATTGTCCTGCACTAAAACCATGGCGATGGTAGTAGCGGAGGCAGCAATGTACAAGAGAAAATCCTTTGAATAGTCCGGGGGGTGTATCACAGGTGAACGAGTTAGAGCATTCTTAAGACTATCAAAGGTGCATTGGTCCCGGTAATCCCAGAAAAATGGAGTGTTCTTCTTGAGGAGACGCATATAACCGTGTGTTTTCTCAATCAAATTGCACACGAAACGACAGAGAAATTTTGCCTTCTCTTGCAAACTTTGGAGTTCAAGGATGGTGGTTGGGGCTGGTAGATTAATGATGGAAACAATATTCAAAGGATTAATCCGGATGCCATATTTGGATACCACAAATCCAAGCAGACGTCCCGTATCAACGTAAAAAACTCATTTATGTGGATTGAGTTGTATATTATAATGATGACATCTCAGGAATATGGCTCTAATATGACCGGGGCGGTCCTCCCGTCGCTGTGAATGAGCAGGGAGGTCATTAAGGTATGGTTCAACAATATCTTTAATGTCATGAAACACATAGGACATCGCACGCTGGAACGTGGCACCAGTGTTTTTCAAGCCAAAAGGTAACTTCTTATACACAAAGGTTCCCCATGGGCAAATGAATGCCATCTTATGCTGATCGGCGGGCAATATCTCAATCTGATTGTAGCTAGAGAAGCCATCCATGAAAGAAAAGATGACACTTCCAGCACAGTTGTCGATAATTTGATCGATGTGCGGGGTAGGAAAGTTGTCTTTGGGACAAGATTTATTTAAATCCCTAAAGTCGATGCAGACTCTAATGGTGCCCTGCTTTTTGTTGACAGGGACAACGTTCGATACCCATTTCGTCAGAGGTACAGGATAAATAAAACCATCTTTCAGAAGTTTCTCAATATCAGCTTTAATAGTTGTGGCCTTTCTAGGATGGAATTGCCTAAGTTTATGCCTGACATGTTTAGCCATGGGATAAGTTTAACCTTGTGGACCACAATGGAAGGGTCAATCCCCGTCATCTCTTCATAGGACCAGGAAAAAATATCATGAAAGTCCTTAAAAAGTGCCTTATATGCTTCCGATTCATCTGTGGAGGAGTTCTTCCCAACATGAACATGCTCAATAACATCAGACTTGGCTGATATGTCAATTGGGTTCGTCTGAGTAATGTTACAAATATTTCCTTTAGAATATGTATCTTGCAATAATATAGGACTTTGTGGAACGTTGACAATATCAGTAGGAAACAAGGATGCAAAATCATAGCTGCTCGAGCTGGTATTGGGGAGGAACATGGATCTATGATGGTGATCCTCCCAAATGGACTCATCCGTGTTCATGATCTCTAGAATGGACTCATCGGAAGGGAAAGTCTCAGAGAGATAGTCTAGAACCGGAAGAGAAGGTGCTAACCAGTACGGTAAATGGTAAGGATCAGAGGCCACTAAATGAATATCATTAGTGTGATTATTGAAACAAGTTTGAATGATGTCATACATAGCTTCGTGCGGACTCAACAAGGTGGACTCAACAAGATTTGTGCCCTGGGGCTCAATATCAAATGAGGCGATCATGTGTACTGTCGCAGTATCCGTGCTAGGAGGAGTGGAGGGAAAGATCCCCAGAAGGGATGAATCCTTTAGCATACATACCCCAAGAGACTAGTAAGGAGGAGGGGACTGACCTAACATGGGGATGTTATTAGCCATGGAGGTAGTAACATCTGACGTACAGAAATCAAGCTGGTCAATAGTAACAGTTACCCGAGATGCGGGAATTGGACCATTCGAAATACTGTTGAAGCAATGGCATTCATGGCATAGAACCAATTCCTTCCTAAAAGGAGGTTATAATCTAAAGGAACATCTACCACTTCTACTTGGATGGAAACAGTTTTTTCCCCCAGCTCGACCGCTAGGGCTGATATGAGGCCATGGGGTTGGAATCCCCGTCCATCAAAAGGATTTATGGGTCGTAGGTGATGTAACAAGCTTGGGAGAGCCAAGAGCTTTCCAACAAGTCAGAGATAACACCGAGGTCGAAGCTCCTTCATCTAGTACCATTCGAAAGAATTTCTTTCCCACTACTTTCGTAATGATCTGAAAAGCAAGTTTATGCGGTAGTCTAGGTTTATAGTTCTCAACATTGAAGTGAATCAAATTAGTGTTATCCGGGTCTATGGATCCTAATGCAGTCAACAAGTTCTTGTGCTGTGTAGGGAAACTTTGGAGTACTTCTAGGGTAGACATCGCACAAGGTTCCTAAGCGAGATCTTCAACCACATTATAGAATCGAGCAGCTCGAGCATTGGGATTAAAGACAGCCTTCCGAAGAGTACTCTTTGGTGGGCGCAAAATCTTATCGAGATTAGGCTTCTCGATAGACAAGGGGATAGTAGACGAGGATTCCAGAGAACTAGTGGAGGGAGCTTTCCCTAAAGAAGATTGGTCTTCTTGCTTGTATGCAGGTTTACCATAATTCTGGCTTCGAGTTTGCAGATGGATGGTATTTGAGGACATCATACGAATTTCCTCTGATGAACTAGAGTTACCCTAGTTTGACATGTGGTCTACCAGTTGTTGTTGAGAGGGAAAGGGATCCGTAAGTAATGCAGGTGTGGGGTTAGACTTCAAAAACTGGGAGATTTCGTCCTGACGGGGACACTCCTTAGAGAAGTGGTCACCACCACATAATAGACAAGGGTATTTAACCTTCCTTTTCCCTATGTTGTTGTCATTACAGGTTGATTGTGGGGTCTCCTGTTGGTTTCCAGGATTTTTATTTCGATTTTTACCTTTCTTTTTATTACCCAAGGTTTGAGTACTTTGAATAGAATTGACCTTGACAGAAACCTTGGGAGTTGAAGGAATAGCAGGTTGGGTTTTCTTGGTAGGTTTCACTATGGATGGGGAATGGATTGAACCAACAATCCCATTAATAGGTACTTCTGCTGATGGCTTGGCAGGGTCAGTGCCGGGGCGAGGAGCGTGAGGAATCAGGTCGTAAAGAGTCCCAGAGTGGGAATAGACCAAGTCTAGGTACTGAGCCTGACTAATAGCCTGCTCTTCGGTAATGGCACTGCCCATGGCTACATCTCGGGCGATAGGAGGCAAAAATGACTTAGTGAACCAATCAGCTAACAACTGATCCGGAATAAGGGCCTTAATAAGCCTTCTTCGCCTTCTCCACTCATCAAATATGGTCAGAAATGTGGGTGGAGGTGTTCTATCGCAAAGAAGTTAAAAGATCAGTGCCCGTTTCATGACGAATACGGAGCTGAAAGTGCGTAAGAAATACGGTTGCCAACGAGCTAAAATCCACAAACGAATGTTGTGGGAGTTCAATATACCACTTCGTGGCCGTATCGGTCAAAGTTTGCTGAAAGAGTCAGAACCGGACGGATTCATCCATAAGGGAGTTAGAGGAACACCACAAATGAAAAGTCATGACATGGTTCCGCGGATCTTCACCTTGCTTCCCATCGAATTTTGGAATGTTCGATGGTAACATTACCGGAATGGGAGGCCACGAGGGATTGTGTCGAATAGGATCATTAATCAACTTGGACAAATTGGGTAAGTCCAAAGTTGCAAGGAAAGGTAACTCTCTATTGGGCTGCACATACGTGTAATATTGATATGGTATGAAATTACCAGTAGGGCCATAGGTTGACTGATAAATAGGTTGTTGTGAGGAAGAACTACTGGGAAATCCACCCATGGGGGGTTGCTTTCTAGAATTAGGACCGCTATGACCACTAGGGCCTCCAGAAGGAGGATCACTAGAGCCACTGGGGACCACCAGGAGGCGGACCGCCAGACCCTCCAGAAACTCCAGGAGGTGGGAAACCTCTGGAGCCACCAGAACCACTGGGTGGAGGGCCACCAGACCCTCCAGAGCCATAAGGAGGAAATTCACCAGGTCCCCCAGGACCACTAGGACCACCAGGACCATGAAGAGGGCTTCCAGGCCCTCCAGGACCATTAGGTCCCCCAGGGAGAGGACCTCCATAAGGTGGTCATCCCGCACCTCCCGTAGTATGTATGGGTATCCCTCCCATGGATGGCATGTAAGACCAATTAGGTTTCCCCCATGGGGTAAAAGTGTTGCTAGGGAATGGAATTCCAGTAGGATTGGATGGATGATGACCTACAGGTATTTGATAACCATAACCACTAGAAGACTAAATGGTCACAGGTTATGCCCCCAAGGGATGACCTGAACTAGATGGGGGATTTACCACATTAGTTTGGGTGGGAGGGACAAAAAATATACATGTTTCTATGTTAGAGGTCTGCTCCTGACTAGGTACAACTCCGGGATCAGATAACATAGGTCGCGCCGGGGGTTTCCCCCCGACATTCAAAGGTACTGAAGACACAGGAATTGAAGGTTGGGCCCCAGATGCAAAAGACCTGGGTGGATTTGGGTCAGACATAACATAAGAGGTGAGAGGGGTGGAAATTTGATGTGGGATGTGGGTTGTTAATGGATGATCTATAATCGGTTCAATGGGTCTCATAGAATCAGCTAGTGAACGATATCCCATAGGAAGGAATGTGGAACAAACTGGTGAAGAGCCTAGTATGTTGTCAATATGCTTTTCTACCTCCTGTGCACGGAGGATAGCAGCACGGTATTGCCTACCTTCTTCTTGACTCTCAGAAATGGCCTGTGCGATAGGTGTCTCCCAAAAAGGAGTGTTAAGACCAAAATCCAAACGGGTATCATCAACATGATCTTCCACGGTAGGATGGAGCGATGAATCCTCACGGGAAGGCTATTGGACCAAGGGAGGCGAGTTTGAAGAATATGGTACTCCACTTTCCTCCACCACATGATCTCCCACTTGGGAGGTGGTAGCAGCTCCTCGGTCGATAGCTTCCATTGGATTTCCTTCTGAAACAGAAGTGAAATAGGGTGGCAAGCCCTGTACTCTCCTGGACTTTCTTAACTCAGCCAGTGTGTACAGTTCCTATCTAACCCAGGGTCTGAAAATATAGAAGAAACACACCAAAAGACTTCCGTACTCAAACTATAGGTCAAAACAAGCAGACTTAAAATGACAGGAGGAGTTCAAAAGTCAGGTCTCTCACTAGGATTGTCAAGCCGGTGCCACTCGCGATATACCTCGAGGGTATGTGCGTAGTAATCTCCTTAAATGCTTTTTTTGGTGTATGGCTCCAAACAAGACAACCAAGGGGCTTTTCTCAGATAGATAAGGTACCCTAGTGGGGTGTCCCTATATACTCAAGATACGTGGGAGCTCGAATTGGTAGTAGTGCTGTCTAATGCATAACCGTACACAAGGGGCCTTTTGATATGAAATCAAGTACGTGAAGTACCTTTCTATATACCTCAAGGGTATGTGAAAGGCTGTTCGATATAACGACGGTATGTGGAAGAACCGCATGAGTCCCGGAATGTAATGCTGACAAATAACAATAGCTCCTACGCTTTACGACGCCCGAACACATCTGTAACCTATCACTCAAGTTACTACGTAAATTTTAACCTACAACTACCGTTGATTTTAACTTGTACGGTTAGGTGAACATATGATGTTCTGATAGAAAAGTAAAACCATATAGTATGCTCATGCAAATGTTCACTTTACCGTTCAATATGCCTACTTACGGGAGGGAAGAGAGTGTTTTTATTTTTGTTTCAAGACCAAAAATCATACCAATCAACAGTCATGAACATCAAATCAAAGACAAGCAAATATTTCTACAAACCAAATTCTTATTTCCGAAAGTGAATGGGAAGGGTGAGAATCCCTTTTCCTAAAAGAACAACACCAAGCACACCTATATGCCAATGCACTCTAACTTTTCAAATTTCTTAAAAACATAAGAAAATCTAACTTAAAACTACCATTTTTTAAATTTTGATCGAGATATTCCTATATGCATGAGAGACAAAAGATCATAAAGGTCATGAAAGCTTATGAATCCAATCAGAAAACTGAAATCCAACGCTCAAATATGATGTCCTAATCTCAAGCAAAACTTTTCTTTTTTGAAGGGAAGAAAAAGAAGTTTACTATGCAAGCAAGAAATGAAATCTAGAAGCTAATTTAATGTTCTTTTTTCAGTACATGCAACGAAAAGAGAGTTCAATGAGCACCCTATAGCATATAAGAGGTCTGAATTATTTCGACCTTTTATGCTCTCTTTTATTCTCAATCTATTAGTTTTTACCTTGATCTAATCTTTTTCTCAATTGATCTGTCATTCTCCTTATGTTTTGGATTTATACAGGGAACCACGCTTATGCAGTTGGCGAGAAGCGGTGCCACCGCTTGAACCTAGTTAGTAGCACGCGGTGCCACCGCCTGAGTCCTGTTGGCGAGAAGCGGTGCTGGTCTAGAACTGCTCTGTCAAGACCCCTGCAGCGCGGTGCCAGGTAGGCATCATTCCAAGACCTCTTTTTTCTCATTTTTAAAAAAAACTTTGAGTTGATTTGCTTTCAGCCCTACACTGTCAGGCTTGTGTATTAGAATCTGATGCTTGTGGTTTGAAATTTTATGGTTAAATATTTGTTTGATTGGAAAATTCAAAAGCTAGGTTAGGCTTATTGATTGTTCATTTACTTCTGTGCTTGTTGGTTGTGATTGTGAAAGGACTTCTTGTTTTTTGAAAAGATTAGGGTGTTAGTAAGATCTCTTTTCATTTCTGTCACATAGACTGAAAGAAAAACATTTGATTAGCATATTAGTTTCATTTTTTTTTTTCATAGAGAACTTCTTTTTCTTCCTTTCAAAAAGAATTTTTTTGACTGAGATTAGGTTATCATCATTGAGCATTAGACATTGGATCTTTGATTGGCCTTACAAGCTTTCAGGCTCTTTATGTTCTTCTGTCTCTTATGCATTTAGTACTATCTCATCAAAATAAAAATATGGTAGTTTTAAGTTAGATTTATCTATGTTTTAAGAAAAAATGAAAAATAGAGCACATATGCATGTAGAGTGCTTCTTGTTTTTCTTTTAGGAAAAGAGATTCTTCCCCTTCTTGTTTCTTTCAGAAAAGAGAAATCAGTTTGGAAAGTGTTGCTTGTCTTTGACTTTGTGTTCAAGATTGTTGGTTGGAAATATTTTTGGTTTTGAAACAAAATAAAATACTCTCTTTCCCTCCCGTAGGTAGGCATACTGAATGGTAAAGTGAAATATTTGCATATGCATATTGCATGGTTTTACTTTTTCTGTCAAAACACCATGCATTCACCTAACCAACCACTTTAAAATTAACGGTATTTATAGGTTAACATTTACATAGCAATTTGAGTGATAGGCTAGAGACGTGTTCGAGCATCGTTAAGCATAGGAGCTCTTGTTATTTGTCCACATTTCATCCTGGGACTCGCGCATTTCTTCCATGTACCGTCGGTATATCGAACAGCCTTTCACATACCCTTGAGGTATATAGAAAGGTACTTCATGTATTTGATTGTATATCGGAAGGCCCCTTGTGTACGGTTATGCATTAGACAACACTACTATCGATTCGAGCTCCCACGCACCTTGAGTATATCGGGAGACCCCACTAGGATACCTTATCCATCTGAGAAAACCCCTTTGGCCATGTTTCTTGGAGCCATACACTGAAAACAACATTCAGGGAGATTACTACGCACGTATCCTAGAGGTATATCGCGAGTGGCACCTTCTTGACAATCTTGGTTAGAGACCTGATTATTTGAACTCCTCTTGTCATTTTAAGTGTGCTTGTTTGACCGATAGCTTGTGTAGGGAAATTTTTTGGTTTGTTTTCTAGTTTTTCAGACCCTAGGTTAGATAGAAACTCTACAAACTGGTTGAGTTAAGGGAGTCTAGAAGAGTACGGGGCTTGCCACCCGATTTTATTCCTGGTTCAGGATAAAATCCAATGAAAGCTATCAACCAAGGAGCTGCTACCACCTCGCAAGTGGGAGATAATGTGGTTACAGAAAGTGGAGGACCATATTCTTCACACTCGCTTCCCTTGGTCCAACAACCTTCTTAGGAAAACACCTCATTCCATTCTCCCATAGAAGGTCATGTTGATGATACTACCCATCCGGATTATGGTCCCAATGCTCCTTTTTTGGATACCTCTATAGGACAGGCCATTGCCTCATTTGGCACTGTTGCTCGGAATATTTCACCTCCCGCGGACAGCAAGGTGTTCCGCTAGTCTGAATGGTTCAGATCCAGAACAAATAGATCACAGAGGTTGATAACTCTCCCTAGATGATGTAGATATCTGGAATGCAAGGCTTTGATAGTTCACCTGTGTACCTGAAAAAGAGTTGAACACGAAACAGATCAAAGCAACCGGAATATGATCTACTAATCTATGCTAGTGACTAAGGAATCTAGCAATATATATCTGAAATCAAACATCAACAATATATATGGGACAAAAAATAGCTTGCATTAGAAATATGAAGAAGTTTACAACCAAGACTTAGTGTTGACATGCATCTCCATGAAACCATCTCTTCATCCCCAAAAGCTCCAACTCTAGCTGTCTATGCTCTCTCCAAATGATCTTGGGCCAAGAATCAGTCCAACAACATAACAATACCTTCAATGTTCTCCCCTCAACCATGGCTATGAGCTCATATTTATAGGGCTAGATGGATAGATTTGGTTGAGAAATGAGTGGGTGAGGTGGCCTCTAAGATCCTAAGATGAGGGATCTTGAGCTCAACTAACCCACAACAGTAGGGATAAGAGATATCTCGAGGCTTATCATCTAGAAGCCTCAAGAAGCTTCTCTTTTGACCCTTTTACCCAAGGTACCGTGCTTCTCCTTCTTTGATAGAGTGGTTCTGGTAATAACCGCCTATGGACCAAGGGTGACAGGTGGTGGCACCGCTTGTGGACAACCAATGAAAAGCAGTGCGAACACGGGTACCGCTCCTGGATAAGGGAGCATGAGCGGTCCTGGGAATTTGTATGACAGACTGATAAGAAATCATTTAGTCTTCACTCCAGAAGCTGGGATTTCAGGGCAAGTAGGTATCACAAAGGTCTTATCACATGATGGTGACAGGACTTTGGTAAAACAGGATGCCCCCCAAAGCATGAGCCTTAGAGTGGTACGATAAACGAGAGCTTTGAGAACAAGTCATTGCGAGGAGACGAAAATGTTGGCTCGATCGGAGTATGCAGTCAAGTAGGCATCTGTAGTACATTAGTATGTTGACTCATAGACACAAGAAACCAAACTCATAGCTGCAGACCAATCCAAGGCAGATCCATCAGTGGAATAAACAAGCATGGCTACTAGAATACAGCGTAGATCCATGTGATAGAGGACTCAAAATTGGACATAGCTACCAGACATACAACGTAGATCTATGTCATACAGATGCAAATTTGAGCATAGCCACGACCATACAAATGTGGATCCATGCTATATATACAAAACTCCATCGCAACCTGGGGAAAAAGCAATGAGCGCTTTTAAACAAATGCCCAGGGTCTTCATATCGACTTCCAAAAAGTACGATTCTATCCATGTGATTAGAATGATCTGAAGTCGAACATGGTAGAAACCACTTGATTACCGGCCAATGATGTGAAATGTTAACAAGTGCGAGGGAGATCACCATTAATGTCAATGATTCCCAAGGTACCCTAGTACAATATACTGAGTGCGAATAGATGTCCTGATGTCGAACACCTAGTCGATTCTATTGATCAAAGGTAAATGACGTGAACCAATGTTGAGAGTGAGAGAATCTATAATTAAGGCATACAGATCTCAAGGTACTAAATATTGTTTCTAAGACTATTTCCCGGATGATGAGCTGATGTCAACGGGAATAGTCTCGTTGAAGGAGGGCCATGATGAGTCCCACATCGACAACATGAAACTTGGAACATAGTTCTGGAATGATGTGAATGTAGTAACCATATGACTGACTCAAAGATAGTGACACAAAGGCTGTGTATACTGCAGAGGTAAGACTTCTTCAGATTCCCTTTGAACATCGGGAGACACGACAAAATGACTTGGAAACATGACTAAATAGGATAGATACACAATACGACAGTGGACAATGCATTCTTTTGAAAGAACTCAAAGGATTGACATGACTCTTGAAAGTGGATCATCACAGAGATCAGATGAATACCCAATTGACTGACATGATTGTGCAAACAAGTGCCATGTTCAAAGGCAACGACACACAACTATCATTATTTGCAAAATGATTCCCTTTCCCATTTTCCCCATCATGATCGATGAGTGCCTCTTTTCGATTTTACAAGTTCAAAGAGGGCAACAAACACTTGATATAGCTTGTCAGAAGACAAGTCCAGTACCATATGTTTTATGAAACTGAGAGAGGATGGGTTCGTTCCCAAAACGGGTCTCTCAATGTTTAATTTTTAACGAGTCCACTGAAAGAAAACTTGGTATCGTTCATGTTTAGAGAGTCTGAATGAATACGGAAGGAGACTCCATGGGGGTCCTTTTTCGTATGGTTTAGTCTCTAAGGCCCGAAAAAGTGTAAAATCATACCTTAGAGAACTCTTCCAGTCATGATTGGCTTGAGCGTTCCTTTCTCGTAAATGGTACTGTCCAAACCGAGAAAGAGATAACCTACCGTCGGATAGATGACTCTTCAAATACTTTAACGAGCGTGAAGAATACAAGATCGCTCGACAATATTTTCATATTTAGGGAGTCTTAAAAGGGTTTAAAGAGAACTCCATGATGTTTCTTTACACAATGTCACTTTTTATGAGCCTAGAAATATTCGGAAATGGACTCGACTATCTTTTCATGTTTAAGGAGTCTGAAAGAAGATGTGAAAATAAGGCTCC
>LPNX010504879.1:0-17474 GCA_001517045.1 Pseudotsuga menziesii | reverse complement strand
ATTTAAGGATGATATTGATGTATACCATTAGTGTTTTGGCAGGTCTAGGCTTCCAAAATATGGTGATATGGAAGAAAAGAATTCATGATGATGAGGATGCCGCTGCTAAAAGGAATCCAGTGTGTATTGCTGCACTCCGGGATTGTGGACTTCTGAAGTTCTTTCGGACACCAAGCATGGTGTCCCACGAGATACTACTAGAACACATACTAAGAATGTGGAATCCAGAACAGTAGTATTCCGAGGTGAGGGCACATATACTTACAGTGGAGGTAGAAGACATCTACTTCCCGACTGGCCTATTGAGACGGGGTGCCCCTATCTCATTGAAAAGTTCCTGTGGCGGGGACATTACCACTAGAGAGCTCATAGATCGACACTGTGCACCAGGTACAGGTACATCAGGGAAGAAAATCCCCATCAGGGCAGTGACAGACAGGGCTCTACGGGTTTTTCTGTTCACCATGCAAAGGGTGGCAAGGAGCTAGGGTGTACATCAGGCTTCCGGGGCACATATGCTATATGCCTTAGAGGCAATGGCACCTATGGTGTTCAACTAGGTGGAAGCATTGATTCCAATCTTCAAGGATCAGGTGACTAAATGTCGGTAGGGGGAGATGAAGTAATTCGTCTTTGGTTCCATATTATCTTGTTTCTTCTTTGAGCGGATCCCCCAGATGAGGCCCCAGGTGACTTTTCAAAGTCTGAGAGCAAGGGACCCCCACATGCTAAGGTGGGTCCAAGTCATGGATCGCATGGGAGTGGGTAGGGCCAGAGTGAAGTTCAGTGACGCATTCTTCAGATGGTTGCGGGATCAGATGCTCATTGTGGAGGACTACGCCTATGCGGGCACAGATTTTACAGGTGATCCTGACCTACCACTCCTGCCTGGAGGGCAGTGGGGAGACATTGGTAAGAAACAAGAAACCCTAAAGATGAAAAAATGTTTTTATGTTTTATATTTTTTTATGATAAGTGACGAGCCTATTTGTCTTCATACAGATATTGGAGTAGTGAGGCCTGGAGGAGCATCTCCATTAGACAGGTGAGCCAGAGGTCGCTTCGTGCCATAGGCTGATGATATCACCGGGGAGCTGGAGGAGAACCTTGAGAGGTTGTCTCTGGACATCCTAGGTGCTGACATAGATGATCTCCTGATTAGATATCAGAGATCTACGGCGGGGGTACCATGTAGATTCAACAGGCTGTTAGGCTGGGTGGCTCGAGCACTGATGTGCTATCATGAGGAACACTAGTGGATGAGACATGTATACTAAAATCTAATAGCTTCAGGATTTTGTATGATGATTTTTGCTGAAAGCCTATGTGCTTCAGAAGAGGTCTCGGGACCTGTTTTTTATAACATTTTTCGCATATATATATATAGACTTCTACATGATGTTTATACGTTTCAAATGGATGAATGCATTTTCTATGAGTTCTATGTATCTTTAAATGTTTATTTAAAATGTACCATGTTTGATTAACGTCATGAATGGGAAATATGCCAATCTAGGATGTAATTAGCCAATGAATCAACAACTACATTATGTTGCCCACATGTTGCCTAGGGATATGCCTATATGTAATGGTTCCAAATGATCTTTCTAGCAAACGTACCCTCTGGAAGATGCAGAGGAGCACCAGGTTCCTAATGGTGTAGATATCGTTTAAATGACAAACCACAAGCTGAGAGTCCATAAAAAATACTAGATCATGGACATCTTGGGAGGCAACTTCAGTCAGAAGACCGATGACTGCTTCATACTCGGTGATGTTATTAGTAGCGGGACCTAAGCAAACCGCGCCTGAACTAACCAAATATTCAGCTGGGGAATAGAGAACCCAAGCAGCCGAGGCTAGATTCAAGGTGTGGTGGCAAGCACCATCAGCGAAGCCGTAGAAATCCATCTGCACGACCAAGACATGGTATAAACAGATGCAGGCACAAAAACTAAAAACCATCTTGAAAATACTGAAAACACACTGAAATTCAATCAATATACATATATACAAGATACCATCCAAGAAGACCTAGGAATAGTACCTTTTCAGGTACAACCCATTGCGAGGTTGCCCCAAAGGGTTCCATCATAATCCACCAACTCATAGGCTCCTTTCTCTAACACCTTGGAAATAACGAAAGGTCCATACCACATAGACTCGAACTTACCCTTTCCTAGCTTGTCATATCTCTAGTCATAAGTCAAAACTAGGTCACCCTTGTTGAAAACACGAGGTTGGACGGATTTATCGTACTGTGCCTTGACGCGTTTCTTATGTGCCTCATTAGCCAAGGCAAAATCTCTACGAGTCTCATCAAGGTTATTCAAGTACAAAAATCTTGCTTCCTCCGCGGAAGTGTCTAGGAGAAGTTCGACAGCGAGTTGTAAAGATGGAATCTGACATTGGATAGGCAAGATAGCTTCAAGTCCATAGACAAGCTGGAATGGCGTGAAACTAGTGGTTGTTTTCACAGAAGTCTGATAAGCCCAAAGAGTAGAAAAAAGAACGAGATTCCAATTGGATTTATGATCTCCAACCATCCGACAAAGCATAGTTTTCAAAACCTTGTTAATGGCCTCTACCTAACCATTAGCTTGCGGATAATACGGCGTAGAGTTTTCATGGTGAAAACCTAGCTTGGCACTCACTTCCTCCATCATGTGATTACGAAAAATTGGAACCGTGATCAGTGACGATGGACTGCGAAACTCCAAATATAGCTATGATATGATTGAACAAGAAGAGAGCGACATTCTTACCATATTCTGCATATGTAGGCATGGCTTCAGCCCATTTTGTAAAATAATCCATGGCTATGATGATGTAACCATGCCCCCTGGCTGAGGTAGGATTACAATGCATGAAGTCAATCCCCCATTTGGCAAAAGGGCTAATGGTAATGACGGGGTGAAGCGGAGCAGGATGGGTGCGCTTTTTAGGATAAAAATGTTGACATGGTGGGAATTTCTTAATAGCCTCATGATAGTATTTGAAGATAGAAGGCTAGAAATAGCCAACACGAAGAATTTTCTGGGCTGTAGCCATCCCAGATAAATGACTGCCACATGCTCTAGAGTGGTAATCGTTTAGCATGTGTTCAACCTCCTCATGAGTGAGGCATCACTAAAGAACAAAATCAATCCCATGTCTATACAAGGTATCATGCAAGATAAGATAGTATTTCGCGTGGTGCCAGATGCTACGATGATCATCACAAGATAGATGCGGCTGAAAATGCTGGGTCTGGAGATAAATCAACAAATATCCATACCAAGGATCAGTAGTGCTAATAAGGAACGGGAATTCATCCGAAAATGAATTGCTGGGCTTAGATTCCATGGTAGTACAGGAAAGGTCACATATAAGCTCGGCAAAAAACTAAGGATTTCTTTGATGTAGCCTTGACAAACTCGAGATCAAACTCTTGAAGGATGATGATACAATGGGAGTACTTGCCCCTGAATACCTAACGAGTCAGAATGTAGTACATCATGTTCTGGTCTACCAATACGGTGGTAGTGCGAAGCAGAATGTAGTGACAAAATTTTTGCACAGCAATGACCGTGGCCAAAGCTAGCTTCTCCACATGTGAATAATGAGTTTTGGAATCAATAAGATTGTTATTGATGTAATAAATCACATGCTCCTGACTGGGGAGATTGTCCTACACTAAAACCATGGCGATGGTAGTAGCGGAGGCAACAATGTACAAGAGAAAATCCTTTGAATAGTCCGGGGGTGTATCACAGGTGAATGAGTCAGAGCGTGCTTAAGACTATCAAAGGCACGTTGGGCCTGGTCATTCCAGAAAAATGGAGTGTTCTTCTTGAGGATACACATATAACCGTGCGTTTTCTCAGGGAAATTGCAGACGAAAAGGCGGAGAAAGTTTTCCTTCCCTTGCAAACTTTGGAGTTCAAGGATGGTGGTTGGGGCTGGTATATTAATGATGGTGGCAATCTTCAAAGGATCAATCCGGATGCCATATTTGGATACCACAAAGCCAAGAAGACGTCCCGTCTCAACGCAAAAAATAATTTTATGTGGATTGAGCCGTATATTATAATGACGACATCTCAGGAATATGGCTCTAAGATGACCGGGGTGGTCCTCCTGTCGCTGTGAATGAGCAGGGAGGTTATCAAGGTACTGTTCAACAATATGTTTAATGTCATGAAAGGCATAGGACATCGCACGCTGGAACATGGCACCAGCATTTTTCAAGCCGAAAGGTAAATTATTATACGCAAAGGTTCCCCATGGTTAAATGAATGTCGTCTTATGCTGATCGGCGGGCAATATCTCAATCTGATTGTAGCCGGAGAAGCCATCCATGAAAGAAAAGATGACACTTCCAGCACAGTTGTCGATAATATGATCGATGTGCGGGGTAGGAAAGTTGTCTTTGCGACAAGATTTATTTAAATCCCTAAAGTTGATACAGACTCTAATGGTGCCCTGCTTTTTGTTGACAGGGACAACGTTCGATACCCATTCTGTCAGAGGTACAAGATAAATAAAATCAGCTTTCAGAAGTTTCTCAATCTCAGCTTTAATAGCTGTGGCCTTCCTAGGATGGACTTTCCTAAGTTTATGCCTGACAGGTTTAGCTGTGGGATAAGTTTTAATCTCGTGGACCACAATGGAAGGGTCAATCCCCAACATCTCTTCATAGGACCAGCCAAAAATATTACGAAATTCCTTAAAAAGTGCCCTCTATGCTTCAGATTCATCTGTGGAGTAGTTCTGCCCAACATGAACATGCTCAATAACATCAGGCTTGGCTGAGATGTCAATTGGGTTCGTCTGAGCAATGTTGCAAAGGTTTCCTTCAGAATATGTATCTTGCAACAATATAGGACTTTGCGAAACGTTGACAATATCAGTAGGAAATAAGGATGCAAAATCATAGCTGTCCGAGCTGGTATTGGGGAGTAACATGGATCTATGATGGTGATCCTCCCAAATGGACTCATCCGTGTTCATGATCTCTAGAATGGACTCATCGGAAGGGAAAGTCTCAGAGAGATAATCTAGAATCGGAAGAGAAGGTGCTAACTAGTACGGTAAATGGTAAGGATCAGAGGCCACTAAATGAATATCATTAGTGTGATTATCGAAACAAGTTTGAATGGTGTCATACATAGCTTTGTGCAAACTCAACAAGGTGGAATCAACAACATTTGTGCCCTGGGGCTCAATATCAAATGAGGAGATCATGTGTACTGTCGCGGTATCCATGCTAGGAGGAGTGGAGGGAAAGATCCCTAGAAGGGATGAATCCTTCAGCATACCTACCCCAATCGACTGGTAAGGAGGAGGGGAATGACCTAACATGGGGATGTTATTATCCATGGAGGTAGTAACATCTGGCATACGGAAATCAAGCTGGTCAATAGTAACAATTCTCCCGAGATGCGGGAATTGGACCGTTCAAAATACTATTGAAGCATTGGCATTCATGGAATAGAACCAATTCCTTCCTAAAAGGAGGTTATAATCTAAAGGGGAATCTACCACTTCTACTTGGATGGAAACGGTTTTCCCCCCCAGCTCGACTGCTAGGGATGATATGAGGCCATGGGGTTGGAATCCCCATCCATCAAAGGCTTTAAGGGTTGTAGGTTATGTAACAAGCTCGAGAGAGCCAAGAGTTTTCCAACAAGTCAGAGATAACACCGAGGTCGAAGCTCCTTCATCTAGTACCATTTGAAAGACTTTATTTCCAACTACTTTCGTAATGATCTGAAAAGCAATTTTATGCAGCAGTCTAGGTTTATAGTTCTCAACATTGAAGTGAATCAAATTAGTGTTATCCAGGTCTACAACTCCTAATGTAGTCAACAAGTTCTTGTGCTGTGTAGGGAAACTTTGGAGTACTTCTAGGATAGACATCACACAAGGTGCCTAAGAGAGATCTTCAACCACATTATAAAATTGAGCAGCTTGGGCATTGGGATTAAAGACAGCCTTCCGAAGAGTACTCTTTGGTGGGTGCAAAATCATATCGAGAGTAGGCTTCTCGATAGACAAGGGGATAGTAGTCGAGGATTCTAGAGAACTAGTGGAGGGAGCTTTCCCTAAAGAAGATTGGTCTTCTTGCTTGTCTGCGGGTTTATCATAATTATGGCTTCGAGTTTGTAGATGGATGGTATCTGAAGACAACATACGAATTTCCTTCGATGAACTAGAGTTACCCTAGTTTGACATGTGGTCTACCAGTTGTTGTTGAGAGGGAAATGTATCTGTAAGTACTGCAGGTGCGGGGTTAGACTTCAAAAACTGGGAGATTTCATCCTGACGGGGACACTCCTTAGAGAAGTGGTCACCACCACATAACAGACAAGGGTATTTAGCCTTCCCTTTCCCTGTGTTGTTGTCATTATGGGTTGATTGTGGGGTCTCCTGTTGGTTTCTAGGTTTTTTATTTCGATTTTTACCTTTATTTTTATTACCCGAGGTTTGAGTACTTTGAATAGAATTGACCTCGGCAGAAACCTTGGGAGTCAAAGGAATAGCAGGTTGGGTTTGCTTGGCAGGTTTCTCTGTGGATGGGGACTGGATTGAACCAACAATCCCATCAATAGGTACTTCTGCTGATGGATTGGCAGGGTCAGTGCTGGGGAGAGGAGCTTGAGGAATCAGGTCGTAAACAGTCCCGTACTGGGAATAGACCAAGTCTAGGTACTGAGCCTGACTAATAGCATGCTCTTCGGTAACGGCACTACCCATGGGCACATCTTGGGCAATAGGAGGCAACAATGACTTAGTGAACCAATCAGCTAACAACTGATCTAGAATAGGGTCCTTAATAAGCCTTCTCCACCTTCTCCACTCATGAATATGGTAAGAAATGTGGGTGGAGGTGTTCTGTCGCAGAGAAGTTAAAATATTAGTGCCCGTTTCATAACGAATAGGGAGATGAAAGTGTGTAAGAAATACAGTTTCCAACGAGCCAAAATCCACAAACGAATGTTGTGCTGGAGTTCAATATACCACTTCGCAACCGTACCGGTCAAAGTTCACTGAAAGAGTTGTGCCAGACAGAGTCATCCATAAGGGGGTTCGAGGAACACCACAAATGAAAAGTCATGACATGGTTCCGCGGATCTTCACCTTGCTTCCCATCGAATTTTGGAATGTCCGATGGTAACATTACTGGAATGGGAGGCCACGAGGGATTGTGTTGAATGGGATCATTAATCAACTTGGACAAATCGGGCAAGTCCAAAGTTGCAAGGAAAGGTAACTGTCTATTGGGCTGCACATACTGGTAATATTGATATGCCATGAAATTACCAGTAGGGCCATAGGTTGACTGATAAACAGGTTGTTGTGAGGAATAACTACCGGGAAATTTGCCCATGGTGGGTTGATTTTTGGAATTAGGACTGCTAGGACCACCAGGGCCTCTAGAAGGAGGAGCACCAGAGCCACCGGGACCACTAGGACCACCAGGAGGCAGACTACTAGACCCTCCAGAACCTCCAAGAGGTGGGAAACCTTCGGAGCCACCGGAATCACTGGGTGGAGGGCCACCAGACCCTCCAGATCCATAAGGAGGAAATTCACCAGGTGCCCTAGGACCACTAGGACCGCCAGGACCATGAGGAGGGCCGCCAGGCCCTCCAGGACCATTAGGTCCCCCAGGGAGAGGACGTCCATAAGGAGGTCCTCCTGCACCTCCTGCAGTATGTATGGGTATCCCTCCCATGGATGGCTTGTAAGACCAATTGGGTTTCCCCCATGGGGTAAAAGTGTTGCTAGGGAATGGAATTCCAGTAGGATTGGATGGATGATGACCTACAGTTATTTGATAACCATAACCACTAGAAGACTAAATGGTCACAGGTTTATGCCCCCAAGGGATGACCTGAAATAGATGGGGGATTTACCACATTAGTTTGGGTGGGAGGGACAAAAATTGTAGATGTTTCTATGTTAGAGGTATGCTCATGACTAGGTACAACTCTGGGATCAGATAACGTAGGTCATGCCGGGGGTTTCCCCCCGTCATTCAAAGGTACTGAAGACACAGGAATTGAAGGTTGGGCCCCAGATGCAAAAGACCTCGGCAGATTTGGGTCAGACATAACATAAGAGGTGAGAGGGGTGGAAATTTGACCTGGGCTGTGGGTTGTTAATGGACGATCTATAATCAGTTCAATGGGTCTCATAGAATCATCTAGTGAGTGATATCCCACAGGAAGGAATGTGGAACGAATTGGTGAAGAGCCTAATATCTTGTCAACATGATTTTCTACCTCCTGTGAATGGAGGATAGTAGCACGGTATTTCCTACGTTCTTCTTGACTCTCAGCAATGGCTTGTCCGATAGGTGTCTCCCAAAAAGGAGCGTTAAGACAAAAATCCGGACGGGTATCATCAACATGATCTTCCGCGAGAGGATGGAGCGATGAATCCTCATGGGAAGGATTTTGGACCAAGGGAGGTGAGTGTGGAGAATATGGTACTCCACTTTCCTCCACCATGTGATCTCCCACTTGGGAGGTGGTAGCAGCTCCTCGGTCAATAGCTTCCATTGGATTTCCTTCTGGAACAAAAGTGAAATTGGGTGGCAAGCCCTGTACTCTCCTGGACTGTCTTAACTCAGCCAGTGTGTACAGTTCCTATCTAACCTAGGGTCTGAAAATATAGAAGAAACACACCAAAATACTTCCCTACTCAAACTATAGGTCAAAACAAGCAGACTTAAAATGACAGTAGGAGTTCAAAAGTCAGGTCTCTCACTAGGATTGTCAAGCCAATGCCACTCATGATATACCTCGAGGGTACATGCGTATTAATTTCCCTGAATGCTATTTTCAGTGTATGGCTCCAAACAAGACGGCCAAAGGGATTTTCTCAGATAGATAAGGTACCCTAGTGGGGTCTCCTGATATACTCAAGGTGCATGGGAGCTCGAATTGGTAGTAGTGCTATCTAATGCATAACCATACACAAGGGGCCTTTCGATATACAATCGAGTACATGAAGTACCTTTCTATATACCTCAAGTGTACGTGAAAGGCCGTTCGATATACCAACGGTACGTGGAAGAACCGCGTGAGTCTGGGAATGTAATGCTGACAAATAACAACAGCTCCTACGCTTTACGACGCTTGAACACGTCTCTAACCTATCACTCAAGTTACTACATAAATTTTAACCTACAACTATCGTTGATTTTAACTTGTACGGTTAGGTGAATGCATGATGTTCTGACGAAAAAGTAAAACCATGCAGTATGCTCATGCAAATGTTCACTTTACCATTCAATATGCCTACTTACGGGAGGGAAGAGAGTGTTTTTCTTTTTGTTTCAAGACCAAAAATCATACCAATCAACAGTCATGAACATCAAATAAAAGACAAGCAAATACTTCTACAAACCAAATTCTTATTTCCGAAAGTGAATGGGAAGGGTGAGAATCCCTTTTCCTAAAAGAACAACACCAAGCACACCTATATGCCAATGCACTCTAACTTTTCAAATTTCTTAAAAAAATAAGCAAATCTAACTTAAAACTACCATTTTTAAAATTTTGATCGAGATATTCCTATATGCATGAGAGACAAAAGATGATAAAGGTCCTGGAAGCTTATGAAGCCAATTAGAAAACTGAAATCCAACGCTCAAATATGATGTCCTAATCTCAAGCAAAACTTTTCTTTTTTGAAGGGAAGAAAAAGAAGTTTACTATGCAAGCAAGAAATGAAATCTAGAAGCTAATTTAATGTTCTTCTTTTAGTACATGCAATGAAAAGAGAGTTCAATGAGCACCCTAACTTTCAGAAAACAAGAAATCCTTCTTTAAACACAACCAACAAGCAAGAAGCGGATGAACAATGAAAAAGACTAAACAGATTTTTGAAATTCCACTCAAAATCAATCTTAAACCATCAAAGAAACAAGCCACACACATCAGATTCAATAAAACAAGCCTGATAACATAACTGAAAGCAATCAAAATTCCAAATTTTTACAAAGAAAAAAGAGGAAAAAGAGTTTTGGACTAATGCCTACTTGGTACCGCGCTTTGTAGATGTTGTAAGAGCATTTCCAAAGCACTACCGCTCCTCGCTAACTAGATACAGGTGGTGGCACCGCGCCTCACACAAAGCATTGCTGCTGTTCCCTGTAGATGGCCAAAACAACAAGAGAACAATGGATCAGATAAAAAACAGACTAGATCAAGGTGAATACTGTCGAATTGAACATGGTAATAGAGCATAAAAAACCGAAATAACTCAGATCTGAATAGATTTGGAAATTTCAAACTCGAATAATACAAATTAGAAAGTAGATCTGACTATAAAGAGTTGAAGAAAACGGATCTTGGATTCAGACAAGAGTTGCAAACTAAGGATGATCAGAACAACTGAATACAACTACTCCCCAGTGGAATCGCCAGATTTGTTGCTCGGAATATTTCACCTCCTACGGACAGCAAGGTGTTTCTCTGCTCTGAATGGTTCAGATCCAAAACAAATAGATCACAGAGGTTGATAACTCTCCCTAGACGCTGTAGATATCTGGAATGCAAGGATTTGATAGTTCACCTGTGTACCTGCAAAAGAGTTCAACACGAAACACATCAAAGTAACTGGAATATGATCTACTAATCTATGCTAGTGACTAAGGAATCTAGCAATATATATCTGAAATCAAACATCAACAATATATATGGGACATAAAATCAGCTTGCATTAGAAATATGAAGAAGTTTACAACGAAGCCTTAGTGTTGACATGCATCTCCATGAAACCAGCTCTTCATCCCCAAAAGCTCCAACTCTAGCTCTCTATGCTCTCTCCAAATGATCTTGGGACAAGAATCAGTCCAACAGTATAACAATACCTTCAATGTTCTCCCCTTAACCATGGCTATGAGCTCATATTTATAGGGCTAGATGGATAGATATGGTTGAGAAATGAGTGGGTGAGGTGGCCTCGAAGATCCTAAGATGAGGGTTCTCGAGCTCAACTAACCCACAATAGTAGGGATAAGAGATATCTTGATGCTTATCATCTAGAAGCCTCGAGAAGCTTCTCTTTTGACCCTTTTACCCAAGGTACCGTGCTTCTCCTTCTTTGACAGAGCGGTTTTGGTAATAACCACCTATGGACCAAGGGTGATAGGTGGTGGCACCACTTGTGGACAACCAATGAAAAGTGGTGCGAACAGGGGTACCGCTCTTGGATAAGGGAGCATGAGCGGTGCTAGGAATTTGTATGACAGATTGATAAGAAATCATTTAGCCTTCACTCCGGAAGCTGGGATTTCAAGGCAAGTAGGTATGCCAAAGGTCTTATCACATGATGGTGACAGGATTTCAGTATAACAGGCACCTATTTAAACTCTTCTGAAGAAGTTTCTCCAGATGAAGAAGAACGTAGACAATACCATGCAGCCATTCTCTGTGCTCAGGAGATTTAAAGAAAAATAGATGACATATTGTGCACACCACCATCACGTTCCGCAACTATTCCTGTGGGATATCATTCACAGGACTTGCCAGATTTGTAAGTAGGAATATTTCACCTTCTGCAGACAAAATTTGTTCCTCTGGTTTGAATGGTTCAGATACAGAACAAATGAGTGAACGAAAAAAGATGAAGACCCTCCCTGGATGTCATAGACATCTAGAATTCTGCTTTGATAGTGAACCTATGTACCTGCAACCAGATCAAATACACAAACACATCAAATATACTAGAACATAATCTATTTATCCATGTTAGTGACTAAGGAATCCAAGAACATTTACATGTGAAATCAAAACAACAGTAATGTGGGATGGAAATCAGCTTTGCATTAAGATGGATGGAGAAGTTTAGAATCAATTAAGCCTTAGTGTCGACATGCATCTCCATGAAACCAAAACCTTCATCCCCATAAGCTCCAACTTTGCTCTCTATGCTCTCAAATGTCTTGGGCTAAGTGGTCAATCCAACAGTATAACAATACCTCTATGGTTCCCCCCTCAACCATGGACATGAGCTTGTATTTATAAGGATCAATGGATAGGAATGGTTGAGATATTTGTGGGTGAGGTGGCCTCTAAGATCCTATGATAGGGGATATCGAGCTCAACTGAACCACTTTGATAGGAGGACACCAGGCTCATGATCTAGAAGCCTTGAGAAACTTATTTTTTTCCCATTTTACCCAGGGTACCGCTTTTCTCCTCTTATGATAGAGCGGTTTAGGTTAGAACTGCATATGGACCAAAGGCCATAGGCGGTGGCACCGCTTATGGAAAACAAGATATAGGTGGTGCTAGCAAGGTACCGCTCATGGTTAACAAGAAAAGCATGATGCTAAGTATTTTTATGTAAGATTGACAAACAACATGGGTTTCCACTCCAGATGCTCCCCAAAGCACGAGTCTTAGAGGGATACGATAAATGGGAGCTTTGAGAGAACAAGATGTCACTTCGAGGTGAAAATGTCATCTTGATCGGAGCATGTCATCTAGTAGGCATCTATAGTACATCAATATTTTTGAATCATAAACACAAGTAACCAACTCATGGCTGCAGACCAATACAAGGAAGATCCATGGGAGGAATAAACAAGCATGGCTACTAGAATACAACATAGATCCATGTGATATAGGACTAAAACTTGGACATAGATACCAGACATACAACATAGATCTATGTCATACAGACACAAATTTGAGCATAGCCATGACCATACAAATGTGGATCCATGCTAGATATACAAAACTCCATCGCAACCTAGGGAAAAGCAATGAGCGCTTTAAACAAATACCCAGGGTCTTCATCTTTTCTTCCACAAAGTACAATTCTATCCATGTGATTACAATGATCTGAAGTTGAACATGGTAGAAACCACTTGATTACTGATCAATGATGTGAACCATTAACAAGTGCGAGGGAGATCACCATTGATGTCAATGATTCCCAAGGTACCCTAGTACAATCTACTGAGTGTGAATAGATGTCCCGATGTCGAATACCCAGTTGATTCTATCGATCAAAGGTCAATGATGTGAACCTATGTCAAGAGCGTGAGAATTTGTCATTAAGGCATACAGATCTCAAGGTACTAAGTTTTTGTTTCTAAGACTAGTTTCCAGATGATGAGCTGATGTTGATAGGAATAGTCTCATCGAAGGAGGGCCATGACGAGTCCCACATCGATGACACGAAACTCCGAACATAGTTTTGGAATGATGTGAAGGTAGTAACCATAAGACTGACTCAAAAGTACTGACATAGAGACTATTTTGACTGCAGAGGTAAACTTCTTCAAATTCCCTTTGAACATCGGGCGACACGACAAAAGACTTGGAAGCATGACTGAACGAGACAAACACAATGCGACAGTGGACAATGCATTCTTTTGAAAGACTCAAAGGAGTGGCATGACTCATGAAAGTGAATCATCATGGAGATCATCTGAATACCCAATTGACTGAAATGATATGCAGATAAGTGCCATGTTCAAAGGTAACGACAAACTACTGCCATTTATTTGCAAAATGTTTCCCTTCCCATTTCCCCATCATGATTGATGAGTGCCTCTTTTCGGTTTTACGAGTTCAAAGAGGGTAACAAACACTTGGTATATATTTTCTGAAGACAAGTCCAAACTCATATGTTTTACGGACCTGAGAGAGGAGGGGATTCATTCCCAAAAACGGGTCTCTCAATGTTTAATTTAATGAGTCCAATGAAATAAAAATCGGTATCGTTCATGTTTAGAGAGTCTAAACGATTACGGAAGAAGACTCCAAAGGGGTCCTTTTTCGTATGATTTAGTCCCTAAGGCCCGAAAAAAGTGTAAAATCATACCTTAGATAACTCTTCCAGTCATTATTGGCTGGAGTGTTCCTTTTTCTTAAATAGTCTATTCGAACCGAAAAAGAGATAACCTACCATCGGAAAGACGAATCTTTGAATGCTTTAACGAGCTTGAAGAAGACAATATCGCTCTACAATCTTTTCGTATTTAGGGAGCCTAAAAAGAGTTTAACGAGGACTCCATGAGGTTTCTTTACAGAATGCCATTTTTTACGAGCCTGGAAAGAATCAGAAACAGACTCGACGATCTTTTCGTGTCTAAGGAGCCTAAAAAGAGGTGAAAGAAGACTCCATGAGGTTTCTTTACACAATGTCAATTTTTTACGAGCCTGGAAAGAATCAGAAATGGACTCAGACCTTTGATACTAGGTTTCAAGAGTGTGACCAAAGTGTTGTAACAAATGCTCATCGACTTTTTCCATTTTATGGTAGTACAAAAAATCCATAAACAAACTCCCAAAAATTTTACCACCGTGGTTCTTCTATCCTACAATAGTCTCAAAAATAGGTGTTAAATGCACTCATAACTTAACATTAAGGGATTACAACTGAGAAATTTTGAATAAAAGGCGATTTTAAATAAAAACTATAGCATGTCATACCCAAAAATGTGTATGGTCGTGGCTATTCAGTAGATATATCATACACACAATGTCTAGTGATGCTCGTGGTAGCACATCACTGCCCGAGATACTCTACGTAGCAGCCTACTAAATAGACCCGGTACTCCTGGTGTAGGTCTCTAATACCTCAGAGGGAGGTCATCCATGGAAGCATCACGGATATCCAAGGTTAACCTTTCTAGGATTTCCTCTAACTCCCCAGTGATATCATCGCCCCGCTGTACAAAGCAGGCTCCTCTTGTCTATCCAATGGGAAAGCTCCCCTAGGTCATGCTGCTCCAACTCTGCATGAATATTTTCAGGTCTCGTTACTTAACATAAAAAATATTAAACATCAAAAAACATAAAAACATTGTATCCACTTGAATTGATTATAGATCACACAATAACTCCACACAACCCAAGACAAATTTCCAACCCCACCACCTCCGATGTTATGTCTGTTCCTAATCCTCCCAGGTCTTCTACACTTGGGGCCCAACCTTCAATTCCCGTTTCATCATCACCTTCTAGTGCTGGGGGGAAACCCCTGACACAACCTACGTTATCTGGCACAGGAATTGTACCTAATCAAGGACAGACCTATAATATAGAACAATCTACAGTTTATGTCCCTCCCACCCATACTAATATGGCTAATCCCCCATACAGTTTAGGTCAGCCCTTGGGGCCACAACCTGTAACCATTCAATCTTTTGGAGGTTATGGTTATCAAATACCTGTAGGAAATATTAATTGTCCATCCAATCCTACAGGAATACCTTAAGCTGGAATTCCATACCCTAGTAATACTTTCACGCCATGGGGGTAGCCTAACTGGTCTTACATGCCAGCTATGGGGGGGATACCCAAACATACTGCGGGAGGTGACAGAGGACTGCCTCATGGAGAACCTCCCCCTGGGGGGCATAATGATCCAGGAGGGCCTGGTGGATTTCCTCCTTATAGTCCTAATGGTCCTAGTGGTCCTGGGGGAACTAGTACAAGTGATCAATTTTGCCATGGAAAAATGTGGCAATATCCACCGAAAAGCGTGGATATTGCCACGTCTAAGTGTTTTTTTTCCCGTGGAAACAATTCTGTCGCAATAGAGACGACCCCTAATTTGCGTCGCAAGAGCGAAAATGTTCTATATTTCGTTAGATGTCTAAGCTGTCGCTATATCCATGCCTGGCCGTCTCTGTATCCACGCCTGGCCGTCGCTCTATCCACGCCGGGCTGTCACTGTATCCACGCCGAGCCGTCATTGTATCCATGCCGAGCCATCGCTGTATCCACGGCTGTGAAATTTTTAAAAAAATTGTCGTCGCTGTATCCACGACTATAACTGTTTAAAAAAAAAAATACAATAGCCATAAGACCAATTCCATGTGGAAGTAGGTCATAATCCTTACATAATTAGTCAGGAGCAGATGTATTGAATGCACCAGTTTCCCAAGATTTCAGCCCTGAAACTGTGTATGAAGATTATGATTATGGAGAAGACAACGTGTTTTCAACAGCGCAAAATAGTCCTCAATTCAGTTCAGCTAAGTTTGGAGGAAAAAGAGGTCCATTTACTCCTAGAAGTGAATACGCAGAGAGTTTATTTGAGGGTTATTTTGCCTTTCCCAACTATATGGCTAATACTAAATCTTCAAAAGCTAAGGTATATTCTCAAAGTGCTCCTAAATAGAGGCCAGCTTCTTATGAAAGGAATACAGTCTCATTTAGAAGGAGACCATCTTTGCAAGGAGCAGTGGATGTCAGGTTAAGCTTCACCAGTGCACGGATGCAAAGGTCATCTTCTCACGTCCCCTCAGTTCACAAAGGCTATCAGGATGCTGGTCCAGTTATGCTAGACAGATCGACAATGTCACTCAGGGATAGTCAATTTGAGACAGCTTCGGCAAGAAATGGTCACTACTAAATTCTTTAAAGTTTGTTGAGATGTGTATCTTCTGAAAGTTTGTTGGTGTAGACAAAATTTTCCTACACCATATTACAAGTGTTTTTCCTGTAAAAAGATAGAAAGGGACGAGATTACTATTATCAGGATGGCTGAGCAGGTTAGTTCCAGGAATCCATTCCATTCAGCAGGGCCTTCTGTGGGCGTTAGCTAAATGGATTTTCTTATACTGAGTTCCACGAGAAATACACAGAGGTTGTTGGTCAGCCCTTGAATGAAAATACCTTGAAAATTCCTAGTTCAGTAGGTTATTTTCCACAGGATATTGGCATTGCTAATTTGTCAGGAAATTCAAGGTTTCCAATGTCTGCTTCTATAGGTAAACTAGGGAGCAACAGCTTGGAAGACAGAGTATCCAAAGTGGAATTGATGGAATTCAAGACTCCTAAGCCTATACCTGAAATATTGAATGATGGTGATATTGGTAGTCAAGATAATAAACAAGAAGTTTATTCATGCATGGACACTATGAAACAGGAAGAAGATTTTAGGAGACGAGACCATGTGCTACAGAGTGATCTGTTACTCACTGCAAAGAATGAAATCCATGTAATCAAGGGTATTTCAGATTGTAATAATCTGAGCAGAACAGAGAACATTACATGCATGGAGATAGAGGAATCAATGGAGTTAGCCCTATGCTGTAACTCTATTGCTCCAGGATCTAGAACTCATTTAGAGCCAACTGGCTGTAGTAAAATGTCTTCTATAGCTGGGGAGTGCTCTGCTGCAAGTTTACAGGAAGATGGAGAGAAACAAGAGAAAGGAATTCTTTTGAGGTTGGATTCTGGCTATTTCAATGATGATAGGTCTAGAAGGGAATTAAATACCCCTATGGATTCTTGGGAAAAGCAACTAGAAGTTGTAAATACACTGATCTAGATGGGTAAGGATGTTGAGATGCAAGTTTATAAGCCATTGTTTCAAAAATTAACAGTGAATGAACAAGGGCTGTTCCTTGGAAATAATGGACTGATTAAGATACCTTCTTCAATAAGTAGTAACATCTCTTTTATAGCATTTTCCCATTATCTTGATCCAAATATGTAGGTATCCCCCGT
>LPNX010504866.1:93050-302285 GCA_001517045.1 Pseudotsuga menziesii | reverse complement strand
TTCTATACTGAAGATATAGATGATGATGCTTTCAGTATTCACATACTGGAGATACAGATGGTGATAGTTCAGTGTTCACATACTGAAGATGTAGATGATGATGGTTTGGTTGCTGATGTGCTAACGAAGCCTCTGTCTCGAGTAAAGTTCGAACACTTTAGAGACAAGCTTGGTGAGGTTCGGAAGAACCTTCCTCGAAAGGGCGAGTAGTGATGTTGCAGTGGGATTGTATCATCCCTGGGCATCTACCCTAAAGTGATCCGGTGACCTCGGTCCTCGAGAATGAAGAGGGATTGTATCATCCTGGGACATCTGTCCAAAATAGATCCGGTGACTTCGATCTTCGTGAATGAGGTGGGATTGCATCATCCTTGAACTTCAGTTCAAAATGTATCCGGAGGTCTCGGCCCCCGTGAATGTGGTGGGATTGCATCATCCTTGAACTTCGGTTCAAAATGTATCTGGAGGTCTCGGCCCCCGTGAATGTGGTAGGATTGCATCACCCCTGAACTTCGGTTCAAAATGTATCAGGAGGTCTCGGCCCCCATGAAAGTGGTGGGATTGCATCATCCCTGAACCCCGGTTCAAAATGTATCCGTAGATCTTGGTCCCCGTGAATGTGGTAGGATTGTATCATCCTTGAACTTCGGTTCAGAACGGATCCGGTGACTTCGGTACTCGAGAACGTGTGTTGATCCTGTAATTCCTAAAGGAAGGATTGTCTGAGTTCCACATCTGTGTTGATCCCGTAATTCCGAAAGGAAGGATCGTTAGTAACTTCCCGTAATTCCGAAAGGAAGGATCATTGAATTGATCCCGTAATTCCAATAGGAAGGATTGTCTGAGTTCCACAGATGTGTTGATCCCGTAATTCCAATAGGAAGGATTGTCTGAGTTCCACATCTGTGTTGATCCCGTAATTCCGAAAGGAAGGATCGTTAGTAACTTCCCGTAATTCCGAAAGGAAGGATCATTGAATTGATCCCGTAATTCCAATAGGAAGGATTGTCTGAGTTCCACAGATGTGTTGATCCCGTAATTCCAATAGGAAGGATTGTCTGAGTTCCACATCTGTGTTGATCCCGTAATTCCGAAAGGAAGGATCGTTAGTAACTTCCCGTAATTCCGAAAGGAAGGATCATTGAATTGATCCCGTAATTCCAATAGGAAGGATTGTCTGAGTTCCACAGATGTGTTGATCCCGTAATTCCAATAGGAAGGATTGTCTGAGTTCCACATCTGTGTTGATCCCGTAATTCCGAAAGGAAGGATCGTTAGTAACTTCCCGTAATTCCGAAAGGAAGGATCATTGAATTGATCCCGTAATTCCAATAGGAAGGATTGTCTGAGTTCCACAGATGTGTTGATCCCGTAATTCCAATAGGAAGGATTGTCTGAGTTCCACAAATGTGTTGATCCCGTAATTCTGAAAGGAATGATCGTTAGTAACTCCGTAAAGACATATATCCCGTAATTCCGAAAGGAAGGATCGTTAGTAACTCCGTAAAGACCTAAATCCCGTAATTCCGAAAGGAATGATCATTGGTAACTCCGTAAAGACCTAAATCCCGTAATTCCGAAAGGAAGGATCATGTCGATGTTTTGATGATGTTGATGTTTTTATGATGATGATGATGTACTGATCGAAAGATCAGAGTGTGATGATGATGATATTTTGATGTTTTGATGATGTTGATGTTTTGATGATAATGATGTTTTCATGATGATGATGTTTTTATGATGATGATGACGTACTGATCGAAAGATCAGAGTATGATGATGATTACGATGTACTGATCGAAAGATCAGAGTGTGATGATGATGATGTACTGATCAAAAGATCAAAGCATGATGATGATGTACTGATCGAAAGATCAGAGTATGATGATGATGATGTTCTGATCAGAGTATGGCGATGATGATGCACTGATCGAAAGATCAGAGTATGATGATGATAACGTACTAATCAAATGATCAGTATGTGATGATGACGACGTACTGATCAAAAGATCAGAATATCATGATGATGATGCTGTTCGAGAATTGAAGTATGATTATGGTGTTGATCACGATGTTACCGATCAGGTTGCTGATCGAAAGATCAAAGTACTGAAGATGTTGTTGCTGATCGAAAGATCAAAGTGCTGAAGATGTTGCTGATCGAAATGTTTAAGATGTTGTTGTTGATCGAAAGATCAAAGTGCTGAAGATGTTGCTGATCAAAATGTTGAAGATATTGTTGCTGATCGAAAGGTCAAAACGTTGAAGATGTTGCTGATCGAAAGGTCAAAGTGCTGAAGATGTTGCTACTGATTGAAAGGTCTAAGTGCTGAAGATGTTGTTGTTCGAAAGGTCAAAGCGCTGAAGATGTTGCTGAAGGTGTTGCTGATCAAAAGGCCAAAGTGTTGAAGATGTTGCTGATCAAAAGGTCAAAAGATGTTGATGCTGATCAAAGAGTTGTTGTCGTTGAAAATTGAAGACGAAGACTATATGATGTTGAAAAGCTTCCAATGATTTATAGATGTGTTACCCTGATGATGTTGATGATGTCCTCTCCTACTATTTTTGTTGTTGTTGTAGAATACCCTTCTCGTTAAGGGGGAGTGTTGAAATATTGTAACTTCGAAGAATATTCTATATGTATCTTTTGTGGTCCCCAATGGTCCTACCGAAAGAACCACTTGTATTATCTTGTACTCTAATGCTTCTAATCAGAAGAACTAATAAGAGTCATGAGGTTGTCCCCTCTAATTGTAAAGGTGGGTCATTAGCACCTCAGTGTGGTTACTTGAGCCTACATGTGTAACTCGAGCCTACATGTCGGATGAGTTAATTGAAGTGAACGGATGAATATAAATAGAGGTGTAGCTCTCATCATTTGAGACACACACACTCACATGAGTAGCACACTTGTGGAGGAGAGAAGTAGCTGGAGAAGGAGGAGGATCAGGTTTTTGATCTCCTTGCTGGTTTTATCTTTTACCTTTTTGGGGCATCTATATTGATGAAGTTTTTGCTGGGTTTTCCCTTTAGGGTTTTCCCAGGATAAATCTGTGTTGTTCTTGTGATGTTGTTTCTTTCAGTGATCATGTGTATATGCTTTTGTTATGAAAATGAAATGAAATACTGATGTCTTAGCTAAGCATATGAAAAGTTAACAAAACCAAAAGGGAGATCAAAGACTAATCCTCCTCCTTCTCCGGCTACTTCTCTCTCCTCCACTAATGTGCTACACAAGTGAGAGTGTGTGTTTCAAATGAGGAGCGCCACACCTCTATTTATATTCATCAGTTCACTTTAATAATTAAATCTGACATGTAGGCTCGAGTTAATCATGTAGGCTCGAGTTACACATGTAAGCTCAAGTAACCACACTGGGGTGCTAATGACCCACATTTACAATTAGAGGGGACTACCTCATGACTCTTATTAGTTCTTCCGATTAGAAGCATCAGGGTACAAAGTAATACAAGTGGTTCTCCCGGTAGGACCGTCGAGGACCACAAAAAGATACATATAGAATATTCTTCGAAGTTACAATATTTCAACACTCCCCCTTAATGAGAAGGGTATTCTACAACAACATCAACAACAACAATGGTAGGAGAGAGATAGAGGACATCATCAACATCATCAAGGTAACACATCTATAAATCATTGGAAGCTTTTCAACATCATATAATCTTTGTCTTCAATCTTCAACGACAGCAGCTCTTTGATTAGCATCAACATCTTCAACACTTTGACCTTTCGATCAGCAGCAACATCTTCAGCACTTTGACCTTTCGATCAGCAACATCTTCAGCACTTTGATCTTTCGATCAACGACAACATCTTCAGCACTTTGACCTTTCGATCAGCAACATCTTCAGCACTTTGATTTTTCGATCAGCAATATCTTCAGCACTTTGACCTTTCGATCAGCTACAACATCTTCAGCACTTTGACTTTTCAATCAGAAACATCATCATCATCATACTCTGATCTTTCGATCAAAAACATCATCATCAAAATATCATCATCATCAAAACATCAACATGATCCTTCCTTTCAAAATTACGGGATCAACACATTTGCGGTACTCAGACGATCCTTCCTTTCGAAATTACGGGATTTAGGTCTTTACAGAGTTACCAACGATCCTTCCTTTCGGAATTACGGGATTTAGGTCTTTACGGAGTTACCAACGATCCTTCCTTTCGGAATTACGGGATCAACACATCTGTGGAACTCAAACGATCCTTCCTTTCGGAATTACAGGATCAAGTCTTTACGGAGCTACCAACGATCCTTCCTTTCGGAATTACAGGATCAAGTCTTTACGGAGCTACCAACGATCCTTCCTTTCGGAATTACGGGATCAACACATCTGTGGAACTCAGACAATCCTTCCTTTCGGAATTACGAGATCAACACATCTGTGGAACTCAGACAATCCTTCCTTTCAGAATTACGAAATCAAGTCTTTATGGAGCTACCAACGATCCTTCCTTTCAGAATTACGGGATCAACACACGTTCTCGAATACCGAAGTCACTGGATCACTTATGGACATATGTCTCGGGATGATACAATCCCTCTTCATTCTCAAGGACCGAGGTCCCCGAATCACTTTAGGGCAAGTGCCCAGGGATGATACAATCCCACTGCAACATCACTACTCCCCATTTCGGGGAAGGTCTTTCCGAACCACACCGAGCTTGTCTCGAAAGTGTTCGAACTTTACTCGAGACAGAGGCTTTGTCAATACATCAGCAACTTGTTCATCAATACTCACATACTGGAGCTTTATGGCTCCTTTTTGCATCATATCTCGAATGTAGAAATACCCGATTTCTATGTGCTTCGATCTGTCGTGGAACACAGGGTTCTCTGTCATCTTTATACAACTTTGGTTGTCACATAGAATCACGGTAGTGTCCAACTCTAGGTTGAATAATCCTAACATTAGCTTTCGAAGAGATATGGCTTCACAACTAGCAGAGCAAGCTGCTATATATTCTGCTTTGGCTGTGCTCAAAGCAACACTGGATTGCTTTCTGCTAAACCATGAAATCATAGCAGATCCCAGACTATAACATCCACCTGATGTCCTTTTTCTGTCTGAGATACTTCCGGCCCAATCTGCATATGTATAACCATACAATCTATACTCATGGCTATTATCATAGTATAGACCAAAGTCCATAGTCCCTTTCAAATATCTCATCGCATGTTTTGCAGCTACTAAGTGAACTCATCTAGGTTGAACTAGATACTGACTCAAGGTGTTCACAGCAAAACAAATCTCTGGTCTGGTATTTGTTAGAAACATTTAACAACCCAATAATATGTCTGTATTGAGTCACATCCACTAACTCTGATGAGTCATCAGCTAACAACTTCAAGTTGGAATCCATGGGCGTGGCCATGGCTTTGTATTCCAACATATCGAATCTTTTCAATATCTCTACTGCATACTTTCCCTAGTTGAGAAAGATTCCTTCTGAATTTCGCCATACTTCCAGACCTAGGAAATAATGCATTAACCCAAGGTCTTTCATCTAAAATTCTTCAGCGAGCTTCCTCCTGCATTCTACAATTTGTTTCTCATTCCCTGTCATGAATAGATTATCCACATACAGTAATAGTATGACATGTTCATCTTCTATAACCTTGAAGTAAAGGTTAGGATCGACTTTCGTTAGGAAACTATCTATCCTTCCATACCAGGCTCTGGGAGCTTGCTTCAGGTTATAAAGGGCCTTCTTCAACTTGCATACGTGAGTCCATCTGTCTTCAACTTTAGATCCTTGTGACTATTCTATGTATACTTCTTCTTCAATCACACCATTCAGAAAAGTTGTTTTCACATCCATCTGGTGTAAGTCCCACTTCATCATGGATGCAAGTGCCATGATAGCTCTAATCAAAGTATACCGTACTACTGGGGCAAATGTCTCTTCATAATTAATTCCCTCTTTCTAATAGAAACCTCTAGCCACAAGTCTTTCCTTACTTCTATCTGCAACATATTTTATCTTGCAAATCCATTTGGAAGATACCACAATCTTGCTTTCTAGTTTGAGTACTATATCCCAAACATCATTGTGGTATTCTTTCATCATAACATCTTCCATGAGTTCGTCTTGTCAGGTCATCAACATATCCTAGTCTTTTGCATTCAACCTTGAAGGTTGGAACCCACTTTACTCTTGGTAAAGTCTCGAACCATCAGGAAGCTGTCCATCATGTCGTACCATGTCGAACTCAGATATCTTCTATAGTCACTCCCCCTAAAGTGGAGTATCATCTTCCCTTTTCATTCTGTACAGGTGGTTCTATGCTTGATATATACTTGTCAATAGAGTATGTTATGTCATAGTCTATTCTTTCTGAGGCAAATCACGAACCTTGCTTTGTACACTTGTTCTTGTAGATCCATATGGAAGATATTACGTACTTCCCTTTATGTCTCAAAACCATATCAAATACATCATTCCTCATGATCAATTGCTACTCTTTGATCATAGCTTCTTTCATAGCCATGGTGGTCTTCATCCTTCAAGGTGGATCTACCGCTCTCTGAAGCTCTTTCCTTCATCATGATGTCTCTAACCCTGAGAGCTTCATATTCATGTTTATTGAATTGTCATCAATTGTTCTTCGGAACAAGTCTCATCCTTCTTTTCTTGTAAGCGATTGTAGAAGACCTTTCCTACAATTCAAATGCACCAGTTGCATGGTTAGAACTATTTCATAAAACATATGCATAACGACAAATTCTTATGCATCATGCAACTGTTTAGCCAACACAACATTCATCCATATCTCACTACTATCATTAATGCAACCAGTCTATCATGCATAACACATCAACTGAATATAATCAAATGTATAACAAAACAATATCATGAAATGACAATTGAATACTTATCTTTTATTCGTTTCGTCGTAGACTCCTTCTTGATCCTTCTACTTCATCATCTTCTTCATTCATGACATCATCATTTCTTATCCAAATGATAAGATGGATAAGAGTTTCTTCAAGAATTGAGTTCTTCATATTCCTCATCACTTGAGGGATCTTCTTTGAATGGTGAGAGCTTGATCTTCAATTGCTCCCATCTTCTTCTTCTTCTCTTCTTATGAGTCAAGCTTCTTCTTCTTCCCAGAGACAACTGAAAGTAATCACTTCCTTCTAGCACACATTCCTCGCATGAATGAATCCCATGATCCTGGGAGGCCATTCAAGGTGGCTATCACCACTTCTACATTCTTCACTTCTTCTTTTACCTATTTCTTAAGGTCATCTTCTGATGTATGTTATTTCCTTCAAATAGCTTGGTCAAGGAAATCAAACATCTCTTTCGATGTCTTTAGGGAAAACACTTGTGGTACAAGTTGATCCGTGATTGAATCAACAATGGTCTTCTTGGCCTTGACCAAGTTCTTTTGGAGTAAGGCTTTGAGCCTCATCTCCCTCTGGAACTGGAACCTCTCTACTCATGTAGGTGTCCAATTCATTTTCTTCAGAGAGATCAAATACTTTCATGCTTGGAAGTTGTCAACTTCACCAAGAATATCATCAAGTTGATGAGAACCTCAAATGGAAATAGCAAAAGATTAGATCTTACCGATTTGAGGTGTTCGTCCTGGTTCCGGAGCTGGCTGATCTAGGGTTTGTCAGAAAAAACCTAATTTTCAAAACTTGGAATCTTTCATATCTGATTGGATAGAAATATAGATCTCTTCAAGCTGAGATGTCTAATGTACTCCTTTTCTGAAAACTGTGGAGGGAAGTTCCCGAAACAAGAAGCCCTAGTTTTCCAATTTCTCCTACAGAAATGTCTGATACTGTTTCTGTGCTATCTCTGAAATTTATGCTTCTCTGTATCTGAAACTTCGTACTGAGGTACCCTCGCATGTCCCTGTTCCAACACCACAGGTTTCATCAGAATTGGTTTCACCAATTGGGGCTTATGATCATTTTCTCAAGGTGACCTGTTACAGGACTGTTCAAAACAGCAACGTTGTACGGACTACCACGTGTCACTGTTTCATCTTCTGAGTATGAAACTCGGACCACAGAAAGTACAGTCCGTGCCCTTTCTGTAAAATCTTCCAAAATTTCATTTGGACCTTTGTAGCCCAAGATATTGCAATTCTCCCCAGGTGTCCTGTTTAGGGATGAATCCTAGAAGAAGTTGGAACCCTAACTTGGAGGGATCATATCTCCCAGAATATAGCGAATCTGAGGCTGAATTGTGGACACAGTGTACATAATGATTTTATCTTCGACCTCTGCAATTTGCAGCTCTTGAACCTTCGTCAATCCCGAGATATAGCGAATGTACCAAAACTTATCAGTTTTAGTATTTAGGGTTTTCCAGCTCGGGGTCAAACTAGGGTTTTACTTTCCTGGAGTTTCACCCAACCAAAAATCTTGATCCAAGTCTCTAAACTTCGATTTTGATGAGGAGAGCAATCTTATGCCAGGATCACTCAAAAATTCTTCTTCTGTAGAAAGCCCTAATTTCTCGCACCGAAAACTGAAAATGCTCGGAATCGAATTCCGCTTCGATAGAAAGATGTGCCCTTCAATGGAGAGTCAGCCTAGCCTTCTTTTCCTAATCGATTGTGGAGAGAGACCCAAAAAGTAAGAAGCCCTAGCTTCTGTAGCTGCACAATGTCTTCTTTCAGGATGGCTCTGATACCATGTTGAATTTTCATATGCTAAGCTAGATAATTATTATTTCATTTCAATTTCATAACAAAAGCATATAAACAGGATCACTGAAAGATAGACAAGCACAACCATACAAAAAGAACACAAAGATTTATCCTAGGAAAACCCTAAAGGAAAAAACCCAGCAAAAGCTTTCTCAATATAGATGCCCCAAAAGATAAAAGGTAAAACCAAAAGGGAGATCAAAGACTAATCCTCCTCCTTCTCCAGCTACTTCTCTCTCCTCCACTAATGCGTTACACAAGTGAGAGTGTGTGTTTCAAATGAGGAGCGCCACACCTCTATTTATATTCATCCGTTCACTTTAATAATTAAATCCAACATGTAGGCTCGAGTTAATCATGTAGGCTCAAGTTACACATGTAGGCTCAAGTAACCACACTGGGGTGCTAATGACCCACCTTTACAATTAGAGGAGACTACCTCATGACTCTTATTAGTTCTTCCGATTAGAAGCATTGGGGCACAAAGTAATACAAGTGGTTCTCCCGGTAGGACCGTCGGGGACCACAAAAAGATACATATAGAATATTCTTCGAAATTGTTTGCTCATTTCTTAGATGTTCATTCTTGTACCATGCATTGCTCCAATGGCTCAATGTGTGATATAACTAGCTCCACAATTCCAAACCAAGTTGTATACCTCCATTTCTCCATGATACTAGCAAAAACTCGACATCCCAACAAAAAATGCTCTTTAAAATCACTTCATTAACAAAGTAATGTTTCTCCCATGGTTCATCAGCACAAGTCTACGTTTCCATAGGGCATTTAAACATTATAAGATGAGCATTGTTTCCACAGAAAAAAATAATAATAAATTTCAGTATGTTTTGGCTCCTGGATGAAGGTGCTCGTGTATTGTCCTTTTTTGTTAGCAGTGGTCCTTTCAACATTTTTATTTCACTATGGGCTCTGTATAATCTTTGACCATATCATCGATCTTACATGTCTCCAATTTTCTCCTTCCTATTATAGTTTGTATTAACATTGCAGTCAAGTGTTCACTGCATACTGTATGTTATTTATTATATAATAGATTTGTATACATCAGATTGGAACAGGTAAGGAATGATCCCAACAAAGGTAGTATTAAAACCCTATGGCCAACTGATATACATTGACCTAATTCCTTGAAAGCATAGTTTTAAAAATCAGAATCGGACTCGAAATCGGTCGAGGGTCAACTCAGAATCGGAATAGGAATCAGTAATGAATCGGTCATAAATCGGCCGATTTGAATTTAATGAATCAGTTTGCTAAAAAATACACAAAATATTTAAATTTTAAAGAAAAACAACATTTTCAAGATTATAATCCATGATTCCAAGGCATTGAAGACAAAATAACCAAAATTTGCTCATGTATATACCATATAAGAGTCAATAGATCAAAATGGCACAAAGTGTACTGTAATCTGGAGTCTGTGACTGTACTCTATGCAATACATAAATGATAATACATATAACATATCTAGGATACTAGAACAAAATGCATAATCCATGAGGCCTAGGCGGCTAGGCCCTATATAGTAAAGGCTATATGGCCTGGAGAGTCCAAAAAACATGTTGCATAATCAACTACATAATACATCATCAAACTCAGCACCATTGCTAGACCTAGAACTAGAAGAAGAACCAGAAGGACTAGCAAAGGACTAGAAGAAGAACCAGAAGAAGAACTAGAACTAGAAGAAGAACCAGAAGGACTAGCAGCTCCACTCTAGACTCCAAACATCAAACAAAAAGTGAGTATCTTCAACTTGTTATTATCTGTAGTTGGGTTGGGTTGGGTTAGGTTAGGTTAGGGGTTAGCCATTAGGTTAGGTAAAAACAAAAGTTAAGAGTTAAAACAATAAAAAAAGACAAATTGCATGAGATCGGTCGTAACCGGCCGGTCAGGATCAGAACTCAGTTGGTCAGACCGGTTCGTTACCGAACCGGACCGATTTGGTGACCGAACCGGTCGGTTCGTTAATGAACCGACTGGTTTGATAACGAACTGGTCACCGATCCGGTTTGCCTGTCGGTTTGAACCGGTTTGGTACCGAACCGGTGAACCGGCCGGTTCCGAAACCGGTCAGACCGATTTTTAAAACACTGCTTGAAAGTCATATGGCAATGGGAATGATCTTCACAAAAGTAGTATTAGAACCCTAAAACCCAATGGCCAACTGGTAAAAGTTGACTAAATTCCTTGAAAGATATATGGCAATGGCCTTGATTGATTTAGCACGTAGCTTTCAACAAGAACCTATGGATAGTTGCACAGATACCAAATGACAAATATCAAATGGTTGCCCCACAATTCCATGGATGCAAACCTAATAGAAAAATAGAGAGATTATGGAACTGACAATTAAAAATAGATTTGATCAAGTCATGAAAATATTACACCTGTGACTAATAGATAATAAAATAAATCATAAAAAAAAATCTGTACTCAGTGAGAGGAATGGTCATATTTCAGATTCTACTTGCAACATTAACACAAACTTTGAATTGAACATATTTGAGATTTATTACAAAGAATGCATAATTCATACATCCACAACCCTTTTGATAGGCTATTATAGACACACTTTAACATCATTTTTGATAGGCTATTATAGACACACTTTAACCTCATTAATGAGACGAATTCAAATGATGTTCTTTACCACAAGACCATAGACTAATGAAAATGTAATAAATATATCTAAGAAATAACCGACTGAAAGCTCCATGGATCAAGAGGACTTTTCCTTCAATAATTCCTGCAATTCTCCTTTCTGGTAGGCCTCTGTTTCAAAAACATAAGAGTTAGATCTCAAGAAACAACAGATCAAAAGAAAAATTCCCATGCAAACATTCTAAAAAAGTGCCTTAATGTTAAAATGTCTTTCTTTAGGATTAAAATATCACAAAATTGTAAGTAGATATAACCACATAGCATAAGTCCATAGAACTATTAAATGCTATTTTTATAATATTGAAATTCAATAACCTGAAAATAAGTTTAGTCACTTGAAATCACATTACGTTAACTTTTAAGTGGGAAAGGAAAACAGCATACACATTACTTTTCTCTGTGTCAAAACCTGCCCTGAAATGACCTAAGACTTCACATAAGCTAAAACCTGATTGTCAAAGGCATTATAATTGAACCATCTCTGAAACAAACAGATCCTCCAAACAATGTAATGGCTTTGCAATTGATGCCTCCAGTGATCAGGGACGACGGCTCTAGCTCGCAGAGAGACATAAGAAAACACTTGAGCGTAACATGCCAAGCACACAAACACAGTGGCCAAAGGAAACTATGGACAAGCAAATTGTTTGGAGATACATGGCAAAGGTCCGTTTGAACGTAGTGTGAAAAGGGTTCTCTTCACATCCACACTCCCTCCAACCCTGTAAAGATCAGGACCACCCATTCAGGACAGATTATGACCATCACATGGACCTCCCAAGCCCCATACAAGACCAAACTCCCTTTAACCCGCATAGATCAACATTGTCAGTTGAGGGCACGATCATCACCATCCGAAGAGGTCTCCACACCTCAGCATGCAAACAGTAGGTGGCATGAGGAAGAGTGGGACAAAGGCACACACGGGGTTTTGAAAACAACAGGATCCACTCCATGTCAAACCCATGAGCATGAGGACCAACAACATCTGCCAAACATATGGATTATATGAAAATCTGAAAGATGTATGACCTCTCGGCCCATGTCGATGAGAGTTGCCATCGATAGGCAATCTTGTTGCATGCCACAACAAATCCATGAGGGATTGGTGATTACAACCCAATGTAATTGTTCTTGGTCGATGCTTGGCTTTCCCAAGAGAAACAATACAAACACCGAGATGAACGAACTGTTGGGGTTCAATCATTTTCATTTGGATGCTCGATGATCTAAAGAAGGCATTTTTGGTCTTGAAGCACCCAAGCAAGAGTAGAAGTACGAATGGAGAGCAAAGCTGAAGGGAATAAAGCATCTGACTAGAGGTTTAGTAGTGTATAAGGCAGAATTAGAGAAAATATTTCTTTCATTTGAGTCATTTGCAAAGCAGTAGAAACTCACCAAGAACCCTTAGTAATCTATGCCCTAAGAATTCATTAATAAAATATTCAAGCATGCCATTTCAACCTGGAATTTTCCCACCTTGGGTTTCTTCAAGATAAATCTTTTATCTTATTTGTTTTATGTGTTTTGTTGATGAATACACTTAATCCTCTGCCATAGTTAATAGAAACAGCTGAAATCACAACAGCATTCTAACACAGAAGAGTAATATTAATCGAACAAACAATATAGAATTCGTATCAATGTATTGTGTTGGCCATAGGATGATCTATGACATATCAAATTGGTATCAAAGCAGTTAGTCTTGAACACTATAAAGGGAATACCAAAGTGAATGTTGACCATATTGAGGAAATTGGAAGGTGGAGAAGTAGTTTCAGAAAACCTTGTGGTTGGAAGAAGAAGAAGAAAGAAATAGTCTCGAAATTCAGATATGGGAGACAACTTTGAAAGGAGCGAGTCTGAAATTAGAATTTTAAATCTAGAGAATCAAGTGACCTAGATGTCTCTGAACATGTCACAACTAACAATAGACATGTCAAAAATGAACAAGACCATCACCACAATGTTGGGTGTGACGCAAAAGAGAAAGCTACCTCATTTGTCAAGCTCGAGTTCCGATGAAGAACCGGAACAAGAAGAGAAACCAAAGTTGGAAAAGGAGAACTCGAGCACAATCCAAATGCCTTTCAAAGGTCAAGAAAAGATTGACATGAATCCTTATGCTGCCCTTAAATTAAATCGATGGTTACAACAGTTGAAAGTTTATTTCAGCATGCTTGAAGTTAGTGAAGAGCAAAGAATCTATTTTGCTCGGTTAAAGTTAGAAGGCCATGCATTAACCTATTCAGAAAATTATGTCATTGTTCAAAGACTTCAAAAGGAACCGCTAGTGACACAATGGAAGGCATTCTAGAATCTCACTAAGTTACAAATCTATCACAGAGGATATGTGGAAGAGTAGAAGATACGATGGCACTTTTTCTGTCAAAGTAAGGATAGACCATGACAGAGTATACAACTGAGTTTCAAAAACAAGGAACTTAGTTTGCCGTTTCTTCCAATAATCAGATGTGTTCATTAATATTTGGGAGCATTACATAGCCACATCCAAAGACGGGTGATGTTTTACAAACCTTGGTCCATTGATGAGGCATGTGTACAAGCACATGACATAGAGGAGGATATGAAGAAAGGAAATCCAATGGACCAAAGCAGACAGAGTAGTAGAATGAAGCCAAGAAAAGCAGAAAATATAAGTGGTAAGGGAATGGCAAGAAGACAATTACGGTTGTACGTGAATGAAAAGTCCCCAAAAAACATTGTATGTACTACAATGTTGATGCCCACACAAAGGAGAATTGTTGGAACATGCACCCAAAAATGCATCTTGTTTCCCCTCAGATTGCACGAGGTTTACTCAAGGGGTAAAGATGTTGATAATCCATATAAAGTCCAATGTATGGCTCATCTAAGCGAATTTTGTAATGTATTATCATTCTATCAATTGTCTATGGTTATGTTGTAAAATGATGAAATTGAGACGTTTCTTGTATGTAAAGGGCCAGTTATAATCCATAATTAACTCATCTATGGTGGATGCATCAAAGCGAATGACTCCTGAGTGTTTTTTTACTGAAGAAAATTTACATCTTTATGTTGTAAATTTTCAGTCATTTTTTCACTCATAAAATCCTCCAAGGTGGGAACACTTCTTGGGTGGATCTACGAAATGCCCCTAAGCACTAAAGTCAATGTTATGTATCACATCTAATGTATTAAGTCACTATGCACACTTATGTAATATCAATTTGAGTCTAGAGTCTTAGGAGTCCCTCTTGCACATGGTTAAATGATAATTAAAGTGGGTTTATGGTTAGAACTAAGTTAAAATGGTTAGAAATGCATTTCCCTATCTCTAACATTGGGTTTAATTATTCAATTTCTCATTAACATTATAACTCAAAGTTTCCCCCTTCTCATGTGAAACCCTCAACATATTTTTATGTGGTCTCACGTATCCCCATGTAGTCCACCTAGACACCTTCCTAGCTAGCGCCCCCTTGTCTAACCCCCCCGTTTCATGTGTTTGACCCTCCTAGATGTTAGTTTTTTGTAGCTCGGCAAGAATACCTCCCCAAGTTTTATTGGAGGCATCTGTTTCAATCACCATTTGACCAGAACCTTGCAAGAGTGAGAGTGGAGGAAGTTGTTTCACTTTTTCTGTGATTTTCTGCACTGTATCCGTCATATCTTTATTCCACTTTGGGGGATTTTTCTTCAGTCGTTGCTGCAGCAAATGAATGTCATCTGCCTGTCCTTTGTAGAATGGCCTGATATAATTTAGGCTTCCCAGAAAAGTACTTCTATGTTAGGGATGTCTAGCAACATACAAGGAGCCGAGGTGATTTCTAGACATGCATCGTAAAGGTGGATTTATAACACCTCATGTAAATGGTTTTAGTTGGCCCATGGTATTGGTCCATGGTAATTGCATGTGTGAGATTATAAAAGGAACCTTGAAGTATGAGTTCATCATCAAAATCACAGGAGAAAAAGAGACCTTCTATAGTGGTCGGCATCACAGTTGCAAGAAACGAGTTTCCTCTTGTAGTGATCAATCTAGATTTCAGTTTGAGATCACAGCTTTTCCAAGGAAGAGTCACTTCTCTATTGGATCCTAGGTGGATCTAGGGTTTGTCTATCTAGTTTGCAGAGAGGATTTGGAGTATCTTCATGGGTGTTTGGTCCAGATCTGGAGGGTTTATCCAAAGGACTACTGTAAGTTCTGTTGTAATCAAATCTTACAATAAGAAGAAGACAAACATTTGTTGGTTTTCCCTGAAGGAATGGGCTTTCCATGGTAAATCCTAGTGCATCTTGTGTTGTGGTTTTCTCTGTTTATGGTTGCTTATCAATGTGTTGCATTTTCAATCATTCAAAAAGTAAATTAATTACTGGTTTAGCATAAGATATGGTGAGCTGGATTTTTCACAATAGAGGCACTCCTAGCCTCATAAATCCAAACGCTCCCTTCTTAAGGAAAAATCATCCCTCCTAATTGTTGAAGATTGTGTAACTTCGAAAGATATTCTTATTGTACTTTTATTGTATTATGGTTATACCTCCTTCGGGGGATGTTATTGATGCAATTGGTCATGTAAAGACTTGAAAGAATCAATGTAAGCTTTTTGTTGTAAGTCGGGTCAATAGCACCTAAAAGAAATATTATATAAATGTTCTTTTGAGTCTCCCTAGACAAGTCGTCTAAGTAAGAGTAAGAAGTCGGCCTAGTTAGGGAAAAAGGTCACTCACATGATGTGTATAAATAGAGAGGGCACACCTCTCATTTGGACACACAATTTGCTCAAGAAAGTGCGCAAGAGAGGGAAGAAGTAGTTTGCTAGAGAGAAGAAGAAGTTGCTTTTGTCTTTTGGGGTTCATCTTATCTTGGTTTGGCATTGTACTCGATGACGGAATCTACACTAAAGAAGTTGTTGGGTTTTATCCCTTGTGGTTTCTCAGAGGAAAATATTTGTGTTCTTTTGTGTTGTTGTACTTGTCTTTCTTTTAGTGATCCTAATGCTTATGGTTATGATGAAGTAATGCAAATTGTTTGAAGATCTAATATAACCATTGCTAGAGTATAAATTCTAACATGGTATCAGAGAAGTGTTGAAAGAATTCATTGTACAATTGTGACAGCTGCAACTGCCAGAGATTAGGGCTCCAAGTTTCTAACATTTCCATCCATAGACCAAGATCGACGTTTGCATCATTGGACGTGCCCTAGAAGGGCGCATCTTTCTGTGGAGGAAGATTCCAATTTTGTGAAGTTGAGTCTAGAGTCTAAGAGACTTGTTTCGAAGAACAAGTGATTATTCAGCAGCAACCTTAATCTACAAGATCAAGGTAGATCCACACCGATGAAGTACATGAAGAACCTGAAGCTCCCAAAGTTAGGGACACGGTTATGGAAGGGATGATTCCACAAGAAGATGAAGACTATGATATGACCGAGCGACGGAGACTGGTAGATCTACCCCGAGAGGTGTGTTACCAACTAAGTTGCACTAAGTTGGATTTTTAAATGGGCCGCCAAAGATGAACAATCACTTGTTCAAATTTTCAAATTCAGAAGTCCTTGCAGGTCTTTTTAGGCCCTCTTTTTAATTTTTTTAACATGTTCATACCCCATGGGGAATTGTAATAAAATGAGTTAGCATGATGACTTTATGTAAAAGGTTTGGTTTCCTAGGACTTACTCATCAATACATTATTCCAGGGTGTTTTTTCCTTGTTAATTATCTATTGTTTTTAAGCGATAAATAATTTCCGAGTTTTTCACCCAAGCCTCCAAAGCTAGAATAATTGCCTTGGTGGTTAGGCCTTGGGAGGTTGTTAAAACCTATGTCTCGATGTATATCACCATGCTAATCATTATTTTGAGTCATTAAAAACATGTCCCAAGTCCCCCATAAGTTTTTGTTTTAATTTCCGGAAGAAAAAAAATATTTTTTTCCGTTTTTACAGACTTATTTTTAATAAGTTAATTGTAAAACTCTAAAAATTCATAAAAGTGTGGCTAGGAGGTTGTTTTTGCCATGAGGGTGCTCATTTTCTAACTTAGAGCACCCACTTAACCCCTATACCCACTTTCCTAAGTTTTCGAGTAATTATTTAACTCCAAAATTAATAATTACTCGAAAAACCCAAAAAAGACCAAAAAAATGAAATATTTAAAAAAATTGGCAATTAAAAAATTAAAAAGAACTTGCCGAAAGTAAATTTTGTGACTTGGCAAACTAAAGTTGCAAGTACCCAGGCAAGTTGGGCAGGTTAGATGTTGCCATTTTCCACAGAGCTAAGCAATAGATGTTTCCTCAATTTGAGAGAGGCGGACTTCTCCAAGTGGGGGCGCAAATCCCAAGAAGGAAGAGAAAGTTGGTGAGTGGGTTGAGTTTTGATGATGTGGCTCTCATGTTTTGGGAAGTTGCCACTCTTCTTGCTTTCATACAACTCATGCCAACCCTCAACCAACTCATTGCCACCTCTATCTAACCTTAGCGCATCCTTGAGGCGATGTGCCCCCCTCTCTTGCTCTGGTTTTCTATTTAAGCAGGCATTTCACTCTTCATTCAGGACAGATGAATTGTGCATTGAACCTCTGCTCTTGTATATTGTAATCAGTTGTGATCATTATTGAATAAAGTGAAGGCTTTCGAGGAATGCCTGTCTAAGCAATCAATGTGTGGATGGTCTTTGTGGTTATGTGAGGTATACTTGTAGTAGTTTATGCTTTGTTCCGATATTGTTATAATCGTCCTTGGTAGGATTGATTCTAATCAATAGGAAAGACTAATCAAGTTGGTTTACTTGCTTAGTTCTTTTGTCTTCTTATAAATAGAGATCAAGAAATTATATGTTTTACTTGTTTGTATGCATGTTTTTCTAATCTTTTGTGTAAGTGATACCGGTTAATAACAAATCGTTTGAAGTTTTAGTTCAAGCTGTGTAGGTAACTCTTTCAAAGAAGTGGTGGATCTTGTTCGACTCTCCCACATCTTTGTGCCATCATTGGAAGATCTAAATCCCTCTTCCCTCCATTGGAAAACTCCATTGTCCAAGCTTCTATGCTTTTGGGGGCATTCTTTGTTAAACTAGTAGCAACAAGGAAGGTCTTCCTGCATGCATGTGTTCTTGCATGCAGAAGATTTAAATTATGAAACCAATTGTATTTAATTTACTTTTCCTAAGTTTACTTTGGAAAATAAATTAAAGTGATCTAAATTAACTTTAGTGAACCACTAGTTAAAGTGAAAGTGAAATTAAGGATTTTGCTTTACCACTAGTTAAAATGAAAGTAAAATTAGGGTTTTCGCTTTACCTAAAGTTATAAAAGAGAGATCAATTGGTGGAGAGAACACACACTTGTATTCTGACAGAGACAGGATACAGACAGGGAGAGAAAGTCAGACAGAGGATTTAGCTGAGAAGACGGAGGAGCGAGCAGCAGGATCATCGAGCTTCTTACAGGTGGGTCTTACACTCACACACGAGGGTGTTGAGGTTTAGCAAGGATTTGCCCAGTGATTCTGCCGGATACTGCATTCGCCAGGTTTGGGTCAACTTGCAGTGATTGTAAAAGTTCCATATTTTCTCATAATAAAATCTATATCTGACTGCTGCACCGGTTTTCCCATCTTGGGTTTTTCCGAGGGTTTCCATACCCAAAATAATAGTGTCAATATCATGATGTGATGTTGTGATTTATTTCTCAGTTTTACATTCCACTGCATACTGTAAAAGATATTCATGTGTGGTTATCAGTTGATATTTTGCATGCACTGTCTGGCCTAGTTGAATATTTAAAGGAAAATTTACATGGTATCAGAGCTCTGGTAAGCTAACGCTGACAAATTTGCAGCAGCAGTGATAGATCAGGCGCAGATCTATAGGAAGACACAAACCTAGACTTCCAGATCTAGGGTTTGACAAGTACACTTCATTATGGCCATGCAGTGGAGAGTTGAGGATAGACTCCAGGGTGCTCAAAACTTTCCTACATGGAAAGAAAGGATCACAAGGATCCTGGACGTCAGTGATGCAGAGGAGCACATTGAATCCACGAAGGTTGAACCCATAGATCCGGCATATCTAGTAGCTTGGAAGAAGATTGACTACAGAGCCATGCTGATTATCATGGATGGAGTGAAGGACCATATAGTCCCTCACCTTTCTGGTAAGAAGACCGCATTAGAAATGTGGAAGGCTTTGGAGAGTCTGTACCAGAGCAAGAACGAGAACCGAAGGATGGTGTTGCAAGAGAGGATGCGCAACACCAAGATGACCAAGGGAGAAGGAGTGGTGCCTTATCTCACGAGGCTCACACAGATCAGGGATGAGCTTGGAGTTGTTGGCTCTAAGACAAATGAGGAGGAGCTAGTTCGGATAGCCCTCAATGGCTTCTCTAAGCCATGGGACACTTTTGTCAAAGGTGTTGTGGCTAGGGAGAAGCTCCCTGATTGGCAGAGACTATGGGATGACTTTGTGCAGGAGGAGACCTGCATGGGTCAAGGATCAGGCTCATCCGGCAGTGCCCCACAAATTGTGGATGAGGAGGCTCTAGCCCTTACAGGGAAGAGCAAAGGGAAGGCAAAGAGGAAGAAGGATGGTAAGAAGAACCTTGACGTGTCAAAGGTCAAGTGTTTTATTTGCCACAAGCAGGGACACTTTGCCTCCCAATGCCCAGACAGGAAGAAAACGAGTAACACTCAGATGGCTAGATCTGCAGAGGTGAATGAGTTCAGCAGGAACTTCGATGAGGAGTTTTGCTTGATAGCTTGCATGGAAAGCACCACAAAGAGCAACTATGGTACATTGACAGTGGAGCATCTAGTCACATCACTGGATAGAACAGATTCATCAAGGATAGAACAGATTCATCAAAGACTTGCAGGAGGGTGGAACAGGGATCCACGTTGAGCTGGGTGATGATGCACGATATCAGGCGCAGGGAGTTGGCACTGTTTCATTTGAGAGGGAGTCTGGCAAACCCCTCAGTTTTGCTGATGTGTTATATGTCCCAGGACTGACCAAGAACCTTATATCAGTCTCCACTCTGGAGGACAAGGGATATCAGGCGAAGTTTCATGACCATAGAGTGTATATCAGGCCCAAGGGGTCAGATAGGAGCTTGGATCGGGTGATTGGCAAAAGGAGCGGGAAAATGTACAGATTACACTTTGCGCCTACAAAGGCCCTAGTCAGCAACAGCAGCAGCAGTCAGGGTGAGTTGTGGCATAGGAGGATGGCACACTTACACCATGGAGCACTGAAGCATTTGAGACAGGCAGTCATTGGAGTTCCTCAAGTACAGGAGGAAAATCATAACCACTACAAGGGTTGTGCTTTGGGGAAGAACATCAAGAAGCCTTTCCCACAGAGTGAGCACAAGTCTAAGGAGCCCTTGGACTTGGTGCATTCAGATGTATGCAGACCTATGAGTGTGCATTTGTTCAGTGGTTACAGTTACTGCGTAACATTCATTGATGACTATTCCAGGAAAACCTGGATCTATTTCCTGAAGGCCAAGTCAAAGGTCTTTGAGAGGTTCCAAGAGTTCAAGACTCTTGTGGAGAACCAAACAGGAAAGAAGATTCGGGTGTTGAGGACAGACAACGGGCGTGAGTACACTTCCAATGAGTTCATGGAGTATTGTTCGGCTGAGGGGATCAAGAAGGAGCACACACCCCATACCCCACAGCAGAATGGAATTGCAGAGAGGAAGAACAAAACTATGGTTGGAGCAGCCAAGGCCATGCTATTTGATCAGGGATTACCACTACTCCTCTAGGCTCAGCCATACAGGACTACAGTATACATTCAAAACAGGTGTCCCCACACAGCCTTGGGGAGGAAGACACCAGAGGAGGTCTTCACAGGCACTAGGCTAGATGTGAGTCACATTCGCATATTCGGGAGTGTCTGCTATTGTCATGTTCATGCTGACAATAGGAAGAAGCTGGATCCTTCTGGAGAGAAGGGGCTACTTGTTGGGTACAGCGAGATTTCGAAGGCATATAGAGTTTCAATTCCAGCTCGCAGGAGGATTATTGTGAGCAGGGATGTCCAGTTCAATGAGGACAGGGCCTTGCGAAGATCTCTGAACTTACCAGCAAAGCAGCAACCAACACAGGAGTGGGGAATCAAGTTGGAGGAGCCAGATGTACAGGTACAGATACAGAGCACAAGTTCTAGTGGTCAGAAGGAGTCAGGTGGACAGGATCCTTCAGTCATTGACTTGAAGGATGAGTTGCAGCAAGAGACGAATATCCAGCGGCCGCAGCAGGTTGACACTAGGCCAAGGCCTAAGTGGTTCAAATCCACAGTGCAGGATTCCAGGCAAGTAGATCCTCCACAGATATCTTTTAGACGGAGTGTACCACCAAAGAGGCTTAGTTATATGGCACTGATGACAGAGTTGATTAACTCTGAACCTTCCAGCTTCGGGGAGGCTGCACAACATGATGTGTGGCAGGAAGATATGGTTGAGGAGTATGACTCCATTCTGAAAAACCAGGTATGGCAGGTTGTGTCGAGGCCACAAGGGAAAAAGGTGGTGGGATCCAGATGGATCTACAAGGTGAAGCATGCAGCAGACAAAAGCGTGGAGAAGTACAAGGCGTGCTTCGTGGCAAAGGGGTTTTCACAGAAGGAGGGTATTGATTATGAGGAGACCTTCGCCCCTGTTGCCAGGTATTCTTCCATTCGGACCATTATCTCACTAGCAGCTGAGATGGATTGGTGTGTCCATCAGATGGACGTCAAGACTACCTTCCTCAACGAAGTGATGGAGGAGGAGGTGTATATTGAGCAGACAGAGGGGTTTGATGTGGAGAACAGGGAGACGCATGTATACAGACTGCATCGAGCTCTTTACGAGCTCAAGCAGGCACCTCGAGCATGGTACTCGATGATTGACAGCTATCTACGGGAGATGGGATTTCAGCAGAGTGAGGCTGACCACAACCTGTACTTCTTGACAGGTGGGGTGCCTCGCATATTGGTCTTATATGTGGATGATCTCATTTTGACAAGAGATGAGAGGCTGATTGGACACTGTAAGTCCAACCTTGCAGTAGAGTTTGAGATGAAAAACATTGGGTTGATGCATTACTTTTTGGGCTTGGAGGTTTGGCAAAGAGATGGATGCTTCTTCATCGGACAAGGGAAGTATGCAGTAGAGATCCTGAAGAGATTCAGGATGGAGGACTGCAAGCCTATGGCTATACCTCTAGTTTCCAACTGGAGGAAGATTGATGCATCAGGATCAGATGGATTTGATCCTACCTTGTATCATCAGCTTATCGGATCGCTTATGTATCTGGTCAACACTCGACTAGACATCAGCTTTGCAGTCAACTCTTTGAGTCAGTTCATGGTGGACCCTCGGAGAGTGCATTGGACGGCTGCGAAGCACATACTTCGCTACATCAGAGGTACAGTGTAGTATGGATTGGTTTATGAGCGCAGGGGGAGTGTACAGTTAGCAAGTTTCACAGATGCTGACTGGGCAGGATGTGTAGAAGACCGGAAGAGTACTTCAGGTTGTTGTTTCAGCATTGGATCAGGGGTTGTCTCTTCTTTCAGCAGGAAGCAGAAGTCAATTGCATTGAGTACATCACAGCCAGCATGGCTGCTTGTGAGGGTATGTGGCTGAGGAAGTTACTAGCAGGGTTGTTCAAGTGTGGGCTAGAGGCTACAGTAGTTCACTGTGACAATCAAAGTGGCATCAGGGTATCTGAGAATCCAGTGTTCCATGACCGGAGCAAACACATAGACATCAGATACCACTTCTTGAGAGATTGTGTTCAAAGGGGAACCATTCAGTTGGAGTACATACAGACAGATGAGCAGGTGGCGGACATTTTCACCAAGGCACTTTGCAAACAGAGTTTTGTGAAGTTCAGGGATAAGTTGGGGTTGCTACCGAATCCCTTCCTTGTTGAGAGGGAGTGTTAAACTAGTAGCAACAAGGAAGGTCTTCCTGCATGCATGTGTTCTTCCATGCAGAAGACTTAAATTAGGAAACCAATTGTATTTAATTTACTTTTCCTAAGTTTACTTTAGAAAATAAATTAAAGTGATCTAAATTAACTTTAGTGAACCACTAGTTAAAGTGAAAGTGAAATTAGGGTTTTTGCTTTACCACTAGTTAAAGTGAAAGTGAAATTAGGGTTTTTGCTTTACCTAAAGTTATAAAAGAGAGATCAATTGGTGGAGAGAACAAACACACTTGTATTTCGACAAAGACAGGATACAAACTGGGAGAGAAAGTCAGGTAGAGGATTAAGCTGAGAAGACGGGGGAACGAGCAGCAGGATCATCAAGCTTCGTACAACTAGGCCGTACACTCACACAGGAGGGTGTTCAGGTTTAGCTGGGATTTTCCCAATGATTCTGCCAGGTACTGCATTCACTAGGTTTGGGTGAATTTGCAGTGATTTTAAAAGTTCCATATTTTCTCATAATAAAATCTATATCTGACTACTGCACCAGTTTTCCCATCTTGGGTTTTTTCGGGGGTTTCCATACCCAAAATAATAGTGTCAATATCATGATGTGATGTTGTGATTTATTTCTGAGTTTTATATTCCGCTGCATACTGTAAAAGATATTCATGTGTGGTTATCAGCGTAGTTTTAAAAATCGGAATCGAACTCGGAATCAGTGGAAGGTCAACTCGGAATCGGAATCGGAATCGGTAATGAATCGGTTATAAATCGGCCGATTTGAATTTAATGAATCGGTTTGCTAAAAAATACATCAAATATTTAAATTTTAAAGAAAAACAACATTTTCAAGATTATAATCCATGATTCCAGGGCATTGAAGACAAAATAAAAGTCTGATTTTTGGGAAGACCTTTTTGTATGGCAGCAATGAGTTTGTTTTGAAGACTTTCATGCCCAGAATTTTGGTGAAAATTGATTAGGGAATTAAACAACCATACAGTCAACAATGATCCCTTTTGCACAGTGTTTGAGGCCCTAATTTGTTTGCAACAGCACAAGTGCATAGGTTAAAGGACAAGCTAGCAGACAATCAGCCCGTGGTTCACAAACAGTTTGAACTTGAAGTATAAACAATCTAAGTATGAGGTCTTCTACATAAACAAGAATGGAAGTTGATAAGACTTGTTGACCTTGGAGATCCTCCACAGCAAAAAAAAACCACAGTCTGAGTTTGGAGTTAAGTCTGCAAATATACACGGACTTGTTCAGGGTCTTGGGCATACACAGTCACAGTTCAAACTCATTTACATCCCAAGCTTGAAGAGTGACATATGTAGAGGTCTGACATGCATTGACTAAGATATGATGATGTTGACAATGCTGAATGAGGGATGATGAACAAGATGACATAGGTGAGTAAGTAGTGTGTATATACTATACAATGGCACATACAATGGTATAATTTTAGTATGAAGTTGTGATGATGCATACTACTGTAGGATGATAATAATATGATGAAGCATGTATACAGTGATGTGTGAAGATGAACAATATTAAGATCTGTATAAACTTAGGTTAGGGAGTGGGATAGGTTAGGACCTAGGTTAGGGAACGGTTAGTAAACAAATAAAAAACAAAGTAATAGTTTAAAACTTTAAACTTAAAAAAAAATCAAAAAAATCAAAACAATTGTGATTAATACCAAACCGGACCGGTCAGATTCTAACTCGGCCGGTTGGACCGATTAGTTACCGAACCGAACCGGTTTGGTTACCAACCGGCCTGTTCGGTAACTAACCGGTCCCCGATCCAGTTTACCAACCGGTTTGGTACCGAACCGGTGAACCGGCCGGTTCCGATTCCGATTTTTTCGATTTTTAATACTATGGTTATCAGTTGATATTTTGCATGCAGTGTTTAGCCCTAGTTGAATATTAAAGGAAAATTTACATTCTTTCTCTCTTCTTTCCGTCACATAAGGTTTTAAATATCCAATTACTAGTTCTTCGAGCATAGTAAATCTTTTCAGTATTTTAAAGAATGCAATACAAATCTAATATTTGCATGCACTCAATACTCCAGATCTGATATTAAAAGTCATATGTTTATAAATTTAAACTTAAGCAAGTACTTGTCTCCAAAATTGCAAGAAGTTATTTTTCGAAGTGCTAAATTTTTTATGCTAAATTTTTATATTTTTATTGATTGATCCATCATTTTTAGCATAACATTGCTTGTTGTTTTGCAGCAGAATTCGATTAAAGAGAGAGGCACTCTGGCCAATTTTTTAAGATTCAAGCCATCTAGAGATCCTTCTTCTTACATTTTCTTCTTTGGCTATTTTTCTAAGGCCCTAAACTTGTAACTTGTGTTTCCTATTCTACAAAGGAACACAAGTATTTCTTCTTCTAAATCATTGTCAAAAAAGAGAAGCAAGTGGGAAACCAAGTGCCCACACCCCATCCCCCCAGGGGGAATTCACACTTTTTTTTTCATTTTTTTTAAATTTCTTTTTATTTTCTTAAAGTAAAATTAACCAATCCGGTTGTTGTCTCAGTAATGAGAGTATCGACACTGTGATTTAAAAAACTCATTTTTAGTTCTAAAACTCTTAAATTAACGAGGCTTCAATTCTCGTATGCTCTTGTGACCACTGTAGGCCATTCGCTGTATCGGTGGACAATCAGAAAGGGATTGGAGTGACTAGTAATTACTTGAACACTTTAATCAATAGCTACATCATTGTTGTAGTGTTGAACACAAACCCACGACTCCATCTAGCCCACACGTCACTATGAGAGCCACTCCTTAGTAAATCTGGACGCATTCCTCGTACCCCTTGGGTATATCTGGAATACCATTTCCCTTTTAATAATTAGATCATTATCACATTTTAATAAAATTCACCAAGAATCAACCCACTCCTTAATCACTCATCTAATAATTATAAAAGGAACCAACTGATACAACTACAATACTTATTAAGACCTCACTAGCAACCCACATTCACGCAAGCACTCCAATAGCACTGGTCTTTATTGTATCAATTTATTTTTGAGCATTTAAGTTAAATTCACGTGTTGAGTGAATGTTGTTTACATGCTGGTGATTTAATTATTTTTGCAAAGTTATCTCAGTTGTAACCCTTTATATCATTGTATCTCCTAGATTAGTTGTTTTAATTTCATAGATTAAAGTTTTAAACAACCTTAGTTTACTTTTACTAGGGACCACCCCCCTTGGCTTCGCTAGGAGAAAGCCTTGACGAAGGAGTCAAGATCAAGTGACAACACTTGACTCTTGCTTGCCCCCAAGGTCGCACCCAGTGGATTGAAGATTTCTGCCACATGGCCCGAGTTGCAAATTAGGTGGCAACAAGGTGAACACACACAAGAGAAGACCAGCTTGGGTGCGAGAGATCATCTAAGATGCAGAAAAGTATGGTGCTCCAGACGGGACTTCCATAGAAAGTAAGAGACCTCGACCATACTCCAGTTATGTGGCATTATTATGTGACATCATTGATGCAGAGCCTTCCAGCTATGAAGAAGCAGCCTAGAAGAAAGAGTGGAAGGATGTTATGATCGAAGAGTAAAGTCGATCATGAAGAATGATGTCTAGGCTATGGTTCTGAGACCTTAAGGGAAGTCAGTAGTGTCTTCCATAGATCTACAAGATAAAGCATACAGCAGATGGCAGCATCAAGAAATACAAGGCAAGATTTGTAGCTCATGGCTTCTCCAAGAAAGAGAGCATAGATTACGAGACAATTTTCTCTTGTGGCCAGATACACTTCGATTAGAGCTATACTTGCGATAGCTACAATGATGAATTTGAGGGTACACCAAATGGACGTGAAGACAACTTTCTTGAATGGTGTAGTAGAAGAGGAAGTGTATGTGGAGCAGCCACTGCGATTTGAGACACCTGACAAAGAGACACATGTGTGCAAATTGAAGAAAGCCTTATCTGGTTTGAAATAGGCACCCATGACATGGTACAACAAGATAGATGGATTTCTAATGAGCTTAGGCTTTACCAAGAGTAAAGCGGATTCCAACCTCTAATTCAAGGTTGAGGATGGAAAACCAGTAGTACTACTGTTGTATGTAGATGAATTGTTTTTTACAGGTGACGAGGAGCTCATTGCAAAAACAAACAAGAAGCTTGCCATAGAGTTTGAGATGAAAGACCTTGGTATGATGCACTATTTCTTAGGTATTGAGGCGTGGCAGAGTCCAGATGAAATTTTTCCTAGTCAAGGAATATATACAATAGAGATCCTAAAGAGATTCGGGATGATGGATTGCAAGGCCATGGCCACACCGATGGCATCGAACTTGAAGTTGCTGTGTGATACTACTTCAGAGACATTTGATGCCACAGTATACAAGCAGATGATTGTTTCTTTGATGAACTTAACGAACACGAGGTTGGATATATGCCCTCCTATGAACACTTTGAGTCAATACATGGTAGATCCAAGACGTGTTCCCCTGATTGGGGCAAATCATGTGTTGAGGTATGTGAAGGGTACGATTGATTATAGCCTCGAATATGCGATAGATCAGAGGATAAGCCTACAGGGATATGTTGACTCAAATTGGGTTGGTAGTGCTATGGATAGGAAGAGCACTTCAAGGTGTTGCTTTAGTTTGGGGTCTGGCATGATTTCCTGGTTTAGCAAGAAGCAGACGAGTGTAGCAATGAGCATAGCCAAGGCAGAGTACATTGCAGCTTGTTCAGCTAGCTGTGAGGTAGTATGGCTTAGAAAGCTACTTGTGGGATTGTTCAATTTCGAGTTAGAGACAACTTGTGTATTCTGTGACAACCAGAGTTGTGTGAAGTTGTCCGAGAACCCTGTGTTCCATGACAAGTTGAAGCACATCGAGATCCAGTATCACTATATCAGGGATATGGTGCAAAGAGGAGCAGTGAAGCTCTAGTATACTACGACGGAAGAGTAGATTGCCGATGTATTGACCAAGCCTCTTACGAGATTGAAGTTTGAGTACATCAAGGACAAGCTTGTAGTTGTCCAAATCGGTGTCCACCACAAGAGGGAGTGATGAGTCCCTGATATAGATTTGTGGTCTTCACATCCAGCATGAAAAAGGGTTGGCTCTGTGGAAGACGTGCGGTCTTCACATCCAGCGTGAAAAAGGGTTGGCTTTGTGGAAGATGTGTGATTTACATCCAGCATGAGAAAGGGTTGGTTCTGTAAAGTTTTGCATCCAGTATGAAAAAGGACTGGCACTGCAAAGATAGGCATCTAGTCTGAAAAAGGGTTGGCAATGCAGAGATAGGCATCCAATATGAAAAAGGACTGGCACTAAGGAGAGCTACATCCAGCATGAAAAAGGATTGACACTATAGGGGTACATCCAGCATGAAAAAGGGATGGCACTGTACGGACATGTGGAGGTATACCCAACATGAAAAAGGGATAGCACTGTATGAACATGTCGAGCTACATCCAGCATGAAAAAGGGTTGGCACTGTAGAGGTACATCCAGCATGAAAAAGGGATGGCACTGTACGGATAGATAGAGGTACATCCAGCATGAAAAAGGGTTGGCACTGTACAGATATGTGGATTTACATCCAGCATGAAAAAGGGCTGGATCTGTTGAACTTCTTATTATGTATAGATTCAAGAGATGTCACAACACAGTGGCCCAAGTACCGAGATGCAGCAGCATTGACGATGTGCAGTGATGATGATCATGATTGAAGAATACCTTCCTTGTTAAGAGGGAGTGTTGAAGATTGTGTAACTTCGGATGAGCACTAGCCAGTGGCCAAGAGATGAGCATTCATCCATTGCATGGTGTAAGGTTCATGTATCCCCACAAGGTATCAAGGAGGCAAGCCCAAGAAGGCTGAGCCTTAGTCATTTCTTGGAAGCCCAGAAGGCTTTCCAAGGCACCTGCTTTTGGAGGTTGGCAAGTTATAAATGAAAAATAAAGTTGATGGCAAGAGGATGAGCACTCATTCTTTGTATAATGTACAGCTCATCTACCCCCACAGGGAAGCAGGGAGAGACTGGCCCAAGAAGGTCATGTCTTTGTCATTATTTGGAAGCCCAAAAGGCTTACCAGGGCAGCTGCCTTTAGAGGTCAACTAGTGAAACAAATGATGAGCAAATTAAGTCTTAAAAGGTTGCTTGTCTAGAGTCTAGTGGACCCTTCTCATCATTCCACCCATTTGTGAGACACCGCCATGCCCTATTTTTCACCTAGTCCAACTTATGTAATGTGTGGATCCCCTTGTCCTTTATCCCAGGTGCTTGCAGTGTTGAGTCATCAAGTCATCCCTTAGCCTTACCTGTTGTCTTTGATCCTTTCACCCTTGACTAGCAAAAGGGCTTAATCTATAAATGAGTATACACTGGAGATTCTTGTTTTGAAGCAACTAATCATTTTGATTTGGATTATTATATATGTATTGTTCTTATACTTGCTAACAAAGTCTAATCGTACTAGAGTGTCACTACTAGCATAGATAATTGAGCATGCATGTCCATTGGTACTTTGTAGTATCAGAGTTTAGCACTTGGGTCATCATTTGATTAGTTTTGACTTGGTCAACCCAGTATTGGCAAAGCCATGAGCAGGATCCAGGATGAGTTATAGACAGATGTTGATGGTTGATGATTATTTATGGTCTACAGGTGTCCATTAGACATATCCATACTTCAGATGGTGATTGGTTATGATGGCTTGTATTATTTTCATGATTATCAGCATTTACAAGCTTTATTATTATTATTGTTCTGACATTGATGGGGCCTCTGATGTACCTTTGTGATGGATATATGGTGTATGAGTACTCATTCCTAGTTGATTAGGACATTCTGAGACAGAGATGGGTCTCTTAGCCTTCTTGCAGCAGATCTGCCTGGGGAAAATGAGAAAGAAAATAAGTTCTCCTAGGGCGCTAAAGGGATTCTTGGGGTGCATCCAGTCGTTTGTACCATACTACCAAGGTCCTAGATCCATCTGTGCAGTCATTTGACATTATTTTTTCGTCCTCGATGAGATATGGGATGTTTTATGTTCCCAAGGCAGCATTTTAATAATAAAAAATGGCTAATGAGGAAATCGATTTGGGCAATTGAGGGAAAGAATTGGCATGGAATTGGTTTGAGGCACAGTGTTTGGGTCACCTTCATCATCTGGCATTAGCGTCACTTCACTCCGGGTCCACACATCCTTGATTTATGCATTTTGAGGGTATTTTGATGTATTTTGAGGGAGATCCCCTAGTGATTTGTATCACTCCTTTATATTATTTGCCACCACACATTGTTATTGTGCCATGGGGCCATGCTAGTGAAGGATAACATAACCTCCTAGCCCCACCATTTGCTACTTTGTGGTCAATAGTCATATTTTGTGTGGTGCGCCCCTCATTGGGCATTTCTAGTGATGCACCCCTTATATTTTTGAGTTGATCCATGTGATATGTATCCGGTTAATCTTAGTCATAGATTAGGATGATCTTATCTTATAATCTTGACCCTTGATCTTTTTGGAATTAGGTATTATGTACTTGAGAGATCTATATATTGAGATGCTCTCTTATTTGTAAAGGGACTTTGGCTCTCAAACTCTTGGATTAATATAATATTTTGTAGAAATTCTTGGAAGCTTTGTCGAATGTCTTGTATGGAGATTGGAAAGTCTTGTTCTCTCTAGCATTATTGCGTATCTGTGCATTTCTAATATTTTTGCAGGTTTCCATCCATTTGGTGAAGGAAGCGTTTGGGTAGGGGTGCTATTGTGACTGAGCTCCATATCGTCTTCTCAAATCGCCATTGGTTCAGGGAGTATCTTTATTGTGTCTTATGGCCATCTTGATGTTCTTTGATTCATCTTTCTTCGTCATTTCATCCAATCTTCAGTAAATTGATTCTCATAGCAGATCTCTTTTGCAGGAGGAGGGAGCGCTTCGCATCTGGGAGGAGGTAGCGATTTCACTTGGAGAAGCATAGAAAACACTCGTAATTGATCAGAAAGGCAAGATCATCGTCATACAAGGTTAGTAGCAAGTATTTACAGGTATGTCTGCACATTTTATTTTTTCAGGCTTTGATCTGACTGTCACAACCAAACCCTCTTTTCTTAAAACCCTAGTTTTGTAGATATGATAGATCCAGTGAGTTTTTTATGACGGCCATCAAAACCCACTTGGAGATAAATGAATAAACCCTAGATCTCAAGTTTCACGTTAATCAGACTCCATTTGCCCTAGGATCTAGCACTAGTCACTCTAGGTGGAGGGGCCCTCTTTGGGTGGGTGGTCTTTTCTTCAGATCTATCAAATGGGTATGCTTGGACCCACCTCAAAATCATAGATCCAATCCTCAAGCATCGCGATCTAGTCATCTCATGCCTTGATCTACTCTTTTGGATTCACTTTGTCCACTTATGCTAAAACCCTAGGTGGGTCCCCTTAGGGTTTCATTTCATTTAGCTAGATCTCCCTAGATCTACTTCCTTAACTTATTTGTGGTACAATCTCATCCAAGTTGGGTTATTTCCTATCTTTACTAAGCCTCCCCAACTTGGTCCTAATCTCCATACTACTCCAATTTGATAGATCTAGTCTTACCCACTCATTATCTCTCATTTCCTATACATTGTCAAACCCTAGGAGTGTCTTGAGTAGGTTCGCTAACCTCTTAAGCTAGTAGGGTCTCCCCCTTGGTCATTCTCTGGATTGATCTAAAGTGACAAGAGCTCGTCCAGTGTGACAACTACCCTTTATCCGTAGTGGACGAGGCCGTTGTGGTGTCACCAGTTAGCTACCTCACCTCTACCGTCCCGGATGGGATACCTTTAGTGGGTAGCTACCCTTTCTATGATAACAGTAACTTTGTAGATGGACACAATTACCAATGTGTGGCACCAATAGCAATTGTATCACAATTTGAGCTTAAAAGTCCATGAACCATTCAGCTAACTTTCTTCGTAGATAATAAGTTCAGACTAAGGTGGGAAAGGCCTTATAAACTCCCTCATATCTCTCAGTGATGTTTTGGATATGCATGAATGTATCAAAACCATTTTTTGCTTTCGGTTAGCTGTGGATCTTTTTTTGAAAAATACATCTTAAATTCCAGTAATACATATTACAAATAAAGGAAAACATCATCAGGCCAAGGCTTAAACATGTGGACTACCCCTCCCTACATAGGTGCCAAAGCAGATCTTTCTGTAAAAGGAGACTCCAAACCTCCGTAACACAAACACATACTCTTTGTTGATAGGGGTATGGGAACTAGGCTGTAGTTTCCAGTTTTGCTTGTTTCAAATTCATAGTTACATTTGGCATCCTGTTTCAAGCAGCATACAATTTAAGTATGGTCGTTGCAGCCTTTTCCTCATGGTCTGTGTTACCAGATCTGCCAGGGAGGCTTCCAAGATCCGCGGATGTGAGGTTCTGAACCAGATCCGGATTCGCCTAGATCCGCCAAAAATACGTCACGGAACAGTTCAAGAAAAATGGGATATGGATCCCATCAAGCAGAAATGGATCCACGATGAATGGCCGCACTTTAAACGGATCCGCGACTTAAAAAACCCCACCGACGTGGATTTCAAGCAAATTTTTATATACTTTTAAGTTTTTTTGTCAGATTTTCCTGATTATTAAATGCAGCTGACACCGCATCCAACACAGCAGCGAATATTTCAGTGCTCTTTCTGATCGATTATTTCAGTGAACAGGGTTCTGTTATGTGATGTTCTGTTTCAACTTTCGAGACAGCGACTCCTCTAACGCAAGTCAACCAGCAAACTGCAGGAAAGATTAACACATGCATCCTGTGATTATTCTTATCTGAATTTTGGAGTTTTCATTGTATTTTGCTTGCACTTGTTTTTTCCCTCCACCCTCCATTCTGTTGCCATCCACCTCTTTGTCAGTTTCCTGTTGTTGTGTTTTATGCCATCACCCGTTTATTGCCTTCGTTAGCGGGTATGTATTGTTATTTATCAATTATATTGTCACCTGTTTAATGCGATGGTCCAAGTGTAGTGATCCCTTGAAGAGTCAAAACCTAACTTCAACTTTAATGATGTGATTCATAAAGGCTTTTGCTATAAACTTTGAATATGATTTTTAAAATTTAAAAAATATTATTATATTTTTTTGTACTTGGCATATCCTAGCCGTATCTGGATCCTGGCTTTTCAAAAATCTGGCGGATCTCTATCTGGATCCGGATCCATATCCTGGTAACCTAGCCCATGGTACTTCTCTGCTCCTCAAAAATAAGTAATCCCAGCTAGTTTGCAGCCTCTATTAAAAGCTGTTAATTCTCATTCATGTAAATTGATCAATATTTTTGAAAGACTAGACTAGATCGGTGGGTTAGCCTGAGTGGTTGAGTGCTGTGAGCTGCAAGTAGGAGGTCACGGGGTCAAGTCTCCAGGCTGGCTATCTATGTGAAGGTTGAGTGCCTCACTCAATGTCCCTGCTGGGTTAGGTTGCCAAAACTGCAACCCAACAGTTTACCCTAGATACCATCCACGAAATGAAGGTAAGTACTTGGGAGGGTTTCCCTCAATTCATTCCATCAGAAAAAAACGTTTGAAAGACTGTACTCATTGATTACCAAGATTATGGTGATAATGCAAATGGTGGCAACTTGCAACCATCACCAGAATACAAGCCATCTCTACTTAGTTTGTACTTAGTTTGTCCATGTGCATGACTGCTAACAGTGCCTATTCATATAACATTATACATAATGCACAACTAAGAAGAGTTCTGCAAAAAATTTCAATGCTTTATCCATAACCATGTAACCAAAATACAAAATCTCTTAATTCATCTACTTTCCCAGGTAAGTGTGAAAACAATTGAACTTTCAACTTCAAAGTTCTACAAGGCACAAAAAAAAGCAGCAGATACTCTCGATCATGTCCATCTTAAAATGCAACACAGGTATGTAAAGTATGAAAATGACTGGAGAAACAATCACTAAGGAAATTCAAAGGACAACATAGATAAATGCACAATTACATTTCTGAATATATTTCAAATGAATCTAGCATCTTGGCATGGATATCAATACAACATCAAAAGAACAGGCAGCTAAAACTCACCAACAGTGATGTCACATCCACCAAAGAACTCGCCATCAATATAGAGCTGCGGGAACGTGGGCCAGCTGGAGTATTCCTTTAGTCCTTGGCGCAATGTGTCATTCTCAAGAATGTTGACTGTTTCATACTCTACATTTAAGGAATTCAATATTTGTACTAGGCTGTTGGAAAAACCACACTGTGGGAAATCTTTAGTTCCCTTCATGAAAAGAGCCACCTTATTTGATGCAACAAATGTATCCAAGGCTTCCTTCAGTTCTGGAGTCAATGCTGCAACAAGAAGAGATTCAGCGTAACTTGCATACAATGTTATATTACTATATGATTCAAGTGTGTACCTCACTTGAAAGGATAGGGTGAAAACCAAAGTCAGATTACTTTCTTCTTTCAACTAAATTTTTTCACAATATCTACATCTAGAAACAGAAACAATTGTTTACATAGTTCAAATACCATATTCTTAGTTTCTAAATTGATTCTCACAAAAGTTTAACACATTGCACTAGCAGTAAATTGATTTTCAACTCAATCAAATACAAGATAAACCCAAAAAATATACAAAGCACAACACCCTCGCCAAATACAACATAGATTAGCATATATAATATCCCAGTGAAGTATTTACACTTTGCAAAACTAGGTAGCTTATATAATATACTTGTATTTCAAAATGGAATAGCATTGTCATCCTAAAGCACTGTAAAGTTATGATAATAAAAAAATTGTTTTTCTTGCTATATAAAACTCAATAACAAATATAAACGCAGATTGCTTGAAGAAAGAAAATACAACAGTTATAGAATGCAAAAATTAGGGAAAAAGTAAGTACTTAAGTTGCAAGAAACGCCTGGAATGGTGGCATACAGTCCCCGAAACACCTGGAAACATGAAACGGGTACGAAACGCCGTATGGTACAGCCAAGGCCGTTTCCAAGGCGTTTTGGCCATTTTCAGTGACATTTCGGACATATTTTTGGAAATTTCTGGGGCCACCCAAGTGCCCATGAGGGATGTGGGACTCATAGAAAAATATGGCATTGTTCATCGTGATGAGCCATTAAGAGTATAAGACCAAATAAAGATAGGAGATTGAGCTCTGAGGAATTTCTCACCTTGTAATTAATGGCAATATTAAATTCTTGAAGTAAAAGGATAGAAAAGGTAAGATAAAGGAGAATGTCATTTTATGAAAAGGTAAGATAAAGGAGAATGTCACTTTTGCTCAATTTTTTAACATGACCATTAATTGTTTCAGGATGTTTTACAGTGGTTCCAACTTCATCAGACTTCATATGGAGAAAGTAGAATTTCAATATCCCGTTCAGAATTCAGTAGACTTAATATTTTTCGAAATTTCAGGATTGGCAGGATTGTAGTATTTCCACTGGATTCTATCATGTATGAGGGTGAGAGAATGGTATTAGTCAAGCCCACCAAGCTATCAGATTTTGCATCATGTAATCATCTATGAGAGTTAATAGAGACATGAGTTTCCTTCTAAAGTGTCATTTATGTGTATCAATCTTATTTTTGTTGCTTATTGTCTTGCAATATGCTGTGTTATGTTAAATAAACTATATATCTATATTTTTTGTATTTTTTATATACTGTGTTTCCCCAGACGTAACCATTTTGGGGGGGTCACGTTTCCAGACGTTCCCATTCTAGAATTTTGGAAACGTTTCCAAGGTTCATGCAACTTAGATAAGGACTAAAGCTCTTATTGCATCATCTGATCTAAACAGAAAAGATTACAGAAAAGAGGAATGTAAATAGAGACACCTGGAAATTGCCCCTTCTGATTTATTTCAGGTTGGAAAATGAAGTACAATGGGTACCAGATAAAAAGGCTCAAGTGCTGGACTGATATACTCTAATTTTATCTCCCCAAAACACACCACTAAGAATGAACAGATCAGCAATTCCAATTTCAAAATGTAGGCACCAATGAAATGATAGGGAGTTACCCAGCTGCTGCAAACAATCCGGAAATGCAGAGAGCATAATGTGTAGTGTTCCACCTCATATTGTATGAGGTTTCACATTATGGGGGTCTTCAGCTGGTATCTTTGGAGCATTGGATGGACTTGAGGGTGTACATCTTCATAGGGCAGCTTCTTCTTGTTAGATTCTGCTGTTACTCCATGCTACCCCGACTTGTGAATTTTTCACACGGGGGTTACATCTTGATGAAAATTTGGATGGCCCAGTTAGTGATGTGATGATGCCTTGAGTTCTTAATGGATGCCAGTAGCTTGGGTATGTGCTTCTCATTTATATTTGGCTATTGATGTATGGGTGCTTATGGATATGGGTTTGATGATGCATCAAGAGTCCAAATCTCAGAATTCTGCCAACTTTGAAGATTATGAACTCTGGTTTACAATTGACTAAACTGTGATGATGTCTTATCCAGGACCTTTGACTCATATATTGCATTCTTAAAACATGGGAAAGAATCTTAAAACTTGAAGATCAGGGCAGAGTTTTCCATACTCCTGGACACACATTTGACTGCTGATTGCACATCAAACAGCACTGTGTTTTTCAGGAAGCATTATCATCAACTGTTGTTGCTGAATTCATCAGTAGATCAGAATCTATACACAGGACCAGCATTCTCAAAGAGAAGACCTGATTCATCTATTCTGTGTTTACATTATTGTATTGGCTTGCTGAAATCTATAACCAAGAATAATAACAGGCAGCAAGGTGCAGGACTTACGCTGCTCATGTTTGAATGAGGTAATATCGCTATTATGGAGCTATATATACATGTTTGTTTAGACTTGTTAAACAGCCAACAGTTTGGGCACATTCTCAGGAGTTATAAGTATAACCAGCAGATTAGAGTACTGTCATTGGTTTTTAGCTCCTGGTTTGAGGACGGCAACATATACTAAGTCTGACAGACAGCAGAGAGGGCATTCGTAAGCCTTTTCCAGGAAAAGTTTGGGCAGAACTTGTGACAGACCTACAGATCACTCCAACTTTTTGTATCCTGTAACAGCAATAGCACTTTTGGAGACTTATGGCAGGTTTTAGAGTCTTTTCAGTTGAGCATCCATCATTTGATGTGCCCTGCTCATCACTCTGTCCTATGGTGGGACAGCGCTCATCCTCTTGTAAGTTGTGGCATTTGGGAGCTAACATGCCACTCTTGGAGGTTCCTCTCACCCACTTCATGCCATCCATTTTAGAGCATTCTCTTGAGGATGGTTTCTAACCCACTTTTTTGTGCTATCTACTAGGAGTGACCACCCTTTGGAGAGGCTTCATTGCACTTTATGGAGAATCGTTGGATCTTGGAGGAGATTTAGGGTTGGCCAAACCTTAATCTAGGGTTTGTCCACTTTGTGCTTCGTGGGCATTGTCTTATTGGAGCGTTGCCTTGGAAGATCCCTTTGGAGGCTAAGATGTGGACCCTTTTCTTGGAGTTTGTCCCTTTATTGATGGCTCTTTCTTGGCCTGTGTAGAGTGATTTTATTGATTGGAGAAGGGGTCATCCCCTTCCTCGTTGGCCTGATCATCTATCCTGGAAACATATGGCTCTTGGGATTGATGCACTCCTTGGTTCATGGATCTATCTTGCACATATTGATAAGATGCAAGTTGAGGTTGAGGATTCGGTTGCTATGTAAACATCATTGCACATGTATTGTTGTTTGAGTCTTGACACTTGACAAGGTCAAAAGAGGCTAGCATCCACTAATGAAGGATGAGTTACACACTTATCGATGCCTTATTTGAGGAGCGTCCACTTCTAGAAGCACCTTTAACCCATTCTTAGCCTATTCTCATGGAGCACTTTGCTTGGAGGTTGGTTGTCACATGGATCTATGCCTTGTCTATGGGAATGTTTCACTTTAGATGGTGTCTATTCCACATTATTGATGATATTGACCACTTTGGAACTGTAATGTTGCATTTATTATGGAGACCATTTGGTTTTGAGGAGATCTAGGTGTTCAAACCCTAGATATATGGTTTATGCATGCCTATTGGATCTTATCTCATGGAGCGCTACACTTGGCAACTTTGGGAGGTTGCATATTGTAGTGTTCCACGGGGACTCGCCCCCCAGGGTCGGGGGCGTGCCCCCTCGCTCCCTGCGCCCCAGGGGCTCAAGGGCTCCTGGTGAAATGTTTACCAGCGTCCCCAAAATTGGGAAACTCACAAGGGGGCACGTCCCCCTGTTCTACAGCGCGCTCCGGTGAAGGGGGGCTCCCACACGCCCCCTCCTGAAACTAGGGGGCTCCTAGACGCCCCCACAATTTTCCCAATTTCAGTTTTAAAAAAAAATTAATTTTAATTGTTGTTTAGTCTCTATTTCAGGCTTAGTCTTTAGTCATTTACTATTTCATTATTTTAGCATGCAATATCATTCATTCAATTTTTCAATTACAATGAATATCAAGATTCAAACAACAAATTTGAAAATTATCATGATGAATTGTATAATGTGTTTGTATTATTAATTTGTTATATTATGATTTACATTGCACGATGATAAATTTAGTATTTACTATTTATTATTTATTTTTAGTAACTTACATGGGATGAATCATTGAATTGTTATTGTTGGGATTTAATAATTTATAATATTAATTTTTATTAAGACCTGAACGCTCCCCCACCCCNTATTTATTTTTAGTAACTTACATGGGATGAATCATTGAATTGTTATTGTTGGGATTTAATAATTTATAATATTAATTTTTATTAAGACCTGAACGCTCCCCCCCCCCCCCCCCAAATTTCGCTAAAATTTGGGGGTGGTCTCCACACGTCTCCAATGTGCGTTTCCCTGCTCCCACGTCCCGGAAACTTGGGGGAACATTGGCATATTGTTGTTTTGATTTGGTATATGTCCCTCATTTGTTGATGCACCCCACTCTTTCTCTCTTGAGTCTTGTACATGTGGCTTTGACCACCCTTTTATTGCATTCAATTGGAGTAGTTGAAGAATATTTTATTTGTTTACTACTCCCTAGGATAGATCTAGGGTTTTGGTAGATCTATTACTATTTTATTGTAGAGGAAGTTAGAGCCCATCTCCATACAAGAGAGCCTCTTCCTCATTTGTAATCATGTTTGGACTAGAGGAGAAATCCCAATGGACTTAATAAAATATCTTACGTCTCTTATGGATTATTAGCGCTAGCACTCCATTGAAGGTTTTCATATTGCTCAAGCTTGGTTGGTTAATGGATCTTCAAATTGTCAATGGCTTTAAACTAATGAAGGAATAGACTTTCTATCTTTTATGTCATTGTTATCGGTTGGAAGTGTAGTTTAGGTACACATTTCTACTCTAGGTTATGTGTTTTCTGATGTCTTCATGATAGCTTTCCTCCTTAAATCCAATCAAAATTTTTTGCTCTATAAGTTTCCTTTTGTTTGATTCTTAAAATCGGCCCAGCCATTAAAGAGTAGCTAGGTTTGTGCACTACAACCCAATCCCTTTCTAATATTTCTAAAGAAAGCCTCATGCAATCCTTGGTTGACCCCATTTGCCCATTGGATAAGACACTAGTCTCCAATCCCTTCATCACTCTTATCTTTCATTCATAATAAACACTATATTGCTAGAGTTACTCTTCAATTTCACCTTGTGCTCCATTGTTAAACTCTAGTAATCATATCCTAGGAACTCCTCCCTTAAACTAGAGAAGAGCTAGCCTAAAGAGTAGAAGAGGGATAGGAGAAACATGACATTGGCCTCCCTCTTAGTTGTCTATAAGCTATCATTGATTTTAGGGCTTCAATCTTAAGTGTGGTAGCATTTTGGGGTTGTTGCTGAGGATAAAGCTTATTTCCCGGATTTGTAGTCTTGCTACATACGACATCTATGAGTGCAGGTTTTGAATATCTGTTGCTCATATAGTAACCAAGAAGGGAAAAAACCCTTGTTCCTTACAATCTGTTTTTCGAAGACTCTTGTTGTGTGTAGAGATGAGCACACCCAACAAGTTTGAAGGTATGTGCAAATCTTACCATGGCAACTCCACTCTATTGTATGGGTATGAAAATTAGAGATAATGTTGTTGAAGATTTAAGAAGGCACCATGGAGGAATACAATGATATACCTGTTTGATTTTTCAAGTATTCAAGGGTGTACCCACATAAGCCTCCAAAAAAGTAGGTCAAGCATTTGCCACTTTTTCAGAAGGATGAGGATTTAGCTTTTCATCATTTAAAATCTATAATGGAGCATGTTTCAGAACTCAAGATAGAGCATGAGGATTTATTAATGAAATTGTTTAGTCGTAGCTTGAAGGATGATGCCAAGGTTTGGTTTAGAAGCCTCCTGGATGGAGGGATCACTTCTTTTGCAAGTATTGTTCAAGAATTCCAAGAATATTGGGATCCAAGCTATGAGAAAGGAAGAGACCCATTTGAAGGCTTTGATCAAGCGTCACGTCATTTCCTTGAAGAGATCCATGAAGAATGTTGAAGTTTGTAGCGAGGATAGGTCCTTCTACATTGGCTTGTGTCTAACATGTGGAAGTATCCTCAAATTTTAACTCTCTTTGTAAAAGTGACAATTATAATACTTTATGTAAAAGGTCAAATTGCCCACGGTATTGGAGGGCCCATGGTATTGAAGGGCCCATGGTACTGGGTGTCCCATGGTATTGCTCATAGTATTTACATAAAGTGAATGTATAAAAGAGTCTATGGAGAGTTATCATAGGTAGTGTGAGATACATTGAGAATGAGTGATCACAGTTGCAAGAGACAGATTTCCTCTTGTAGTGAGCAGTCTAGATCTCAGTTTGAGATTACAGCCTTTCCAGGGAAGAGTTACTTCTCTGTTGTCTATTGGATCAAGGATGGATCTAGGGTTTGTCTATCTGGTTTGCATAGAGGATTTGGAGCAGCTTTCTATGTATTTTGTTCCAAATCCAGAGGACTTTTGTATCAATGTATTGTTGTTGTAATCAAATTCTGCAATAAGAAGAAGACAAACATTTGTTGGTTTTTCTGTAGTTGGGGTTTTTACAGTAAATCCTTGGGTCTATTTTGTGTGGTTGCATTTTGTTGTTCTCTTGTGCATTTATGGTTTCTTATGCAGTTGTATTTTCAGTAACTAATGTTCAGTAGTTAATTGTAGAACACATTAATAGTTGTTGATAATCAAGAACTGTATAAGGGTATCAAATCCAACAAAGAAGCACATGAAGAAGAGCCCATAAATGTTGAAGAAGCCACTTGTGATTGTTGTCGCCTTTCACACACCTGGGGGGAACATGGCAGAAATCTTCAAGCCACTTGGATTCGAGATGAGATGAGTCAAATTCAAAGGGAGTTGAGGTAAAACTAAGTTCAGATAAACTCTCACCTACTCTAAATTGTAGGAGGTCAAGATGTATAAAAATACTTCTCAAACATTCCAACATGCATAGTGAGAGGTTATAGAGCCAAATACAACTTCGATCCCAAACACTCTAATTATATCTCATATAGATGAAGATGTAAGATATTTTAGTGCATAGGGTTCTCCTTCAGTGATTGAGGAGAATGTGGAGATTGTTGATCTAGAGGCTCAGGAGCATGTAGGAGTGCCCAAATCATCAATGAGAGTGAGTGTACCACGTAGAAGATATGCTAGTCATATAGCATTGGTTTCTTCCATCTATGAGACTTCCAGTTGTTCACTGAAGGAGAGGTATGATGTTTTGATGGAAGATGTTGAGACTGATTCCATACTTGCAATTGATAGGAGTATGATAGAGTACAAAGAAAGAGATCTTGGACCTACGCAGTTGGGAGCGGGGAGCAGGAGCAGAGCGAAAAGAAAGATTTCCAAAAGCTTTCGAGATGGGAGTGTTTTTGGGAGCATTTTTACTATAATATATAATTTTTATATATTTTGAGGCGTATATGTAAATTTTCCTTTAATATTCAAATAGGGCTAAACAGTGCATGCAAAATATCAACTGATAACCACACATGAATATCTTTTACAGTATGCAGCAGAATATAAAACTGAGAAATAACTCACAACATCACATCACAATAATGACACTATTATTTTGGGTATGGAAACCCCCGGAAAAACCCAACATGGGAAAACCAGTGCAGCAATCAGATATAGATTTTATTATGAGAAAAAATGGAACTTTTACAATCACTGCAAATTCACCCAAACCTGGCGAATGCAGTACCCGGCAGAATCACTAGGCAAATCCTAGCTAAACCTCAACACCCTCCTGTGTGAGTGTACGGCACAGTTGTACGAAGCTCGATGATCCTATTGCTCGCTCCTCCGTCTTCTCAGCTAAATCCTCTGTCTGACTTTCTCTCCTTGTCTGTATCCTGTCTCTGTCAGAATACAAGTGTGTGTGTTCTCTCCACCAATTGATCTCTCTTTTATAACTTTAGGTAAAGCGAAAACCCTAATTTCACTTTCACTTTAACTAGTGGTTCACTAAAGTTAATTTAGATCACTTTAATTTATTTTCCAAAGTAAACTTAGGAAAAGTAAATTAAATACAATTGGTTTCCTAATTTAAGTCTTCTACATGCAGGAAGACCTTCCTTGTTGCTACTAGTTTAACACTCCCTCTCAACGAGGAAGGGATTCGGTAGCAACACCAACTTATCCCTGAACTTCACAAAACTCTGTCTGCAAAGTGCCTTGGTGAAAATGTCCGGCACCTGCTCATCTATCTGTATGTACTCCAACCGAATGGTTCCTCTCTGAACACAATCTCTCAAGAAGTGGTATCTAATGTCTATGTGTTTGCTTCGGTCATGGAACACTGGATTCTCAGATAGCCTGATGCCACTCTGATTGTCACAGTGAACTATTGTAGCCTCTAACTCACACTCGAACAACCCTGCAAGTAACTTCCTCAGCCACATACCCTCACAAGCAGCCATGCTGGCTGCCCTGTGCTCAGCCTCTGTCGAGCTCAATGAACCTGACTTCTGCTTCCTGTTGAACCAAGAGACAACCCCTAATCCAATGCTGAAACAGCAACCTGAAGTACTCTTCCGATCCTCTACAGATCCTGCCCAGTCAGCATCTGTGAAACCTGCTAACTGTACACTCCCCTTGCACTCATAAACCAATCCATACTCCAATGTACCTCTGATGTAGCAAAGTATGTGCTTCGCAGTCGTCCAATGCACTCTCCGAGGATCCACCATGAACTAACTCAAAGAGTCAACTGCAAAGCTGATGTTTGGTCGAGTGTTGACCAGATACATAAGCGATCTGATAAGCTGACGATACAAGGTAGGATCAAATCTGTCTGATCCTGATGCATCAATCTTCCTCCAGTTGGAAACTAGAGGTATGGCCATAGGCTTGCAGTCCTCCATCATGAATCTCTTCAGGATCTCTACTGCATACTTCCCCCGTCCGATGAAGAAGCATCCATCTCTTTGCCAAACCTCCAAGCCCAAAAAGTAATGCATCAACCCAAGGTCCTTCATCTCAAACTCTACCGAAAGGTTGGACTTCCAGTCTCCAATCAGCCTCTCATCTCCTGTCAAAAAGAGATCATCCACATATACGACCACTATGAGAGGCACCTCACCTATCAAGAAGTACAAGTTGTGGTCAGCCTCACTCTGCTGAAATCCATTGAAGAAGGCAGTCTTGACGTCCATCTGATGGACACTCCAACCCATCTCAGCTGCTAGTGAGATAATGGTCCGAATGGAAGAATACCTGGCAACAGGGGCCAAGATCTCCTCATAGTCAATACCCGCCTTCTGTGAAAATCCCTTTGCCACGAAGCACGCCTTGTACTTCTCCACGCTTTCGTCTGCTGCATGCTTCACCCTGTAGATCCATCTAGATCCCAACACCTTTTTCCCTTGTGGCCTTGGCACAACCTCCCATACTTGGTTTTTCATAATGGAGTCATACTCCTCAACCATAGCTTCCTGCCACACATCATGTTGTGCATCCTCTCCGAAGCTGGAAGGTTCAGAGTTAATCAACGCTGTCATCAGTGCCATATAACTAAGCCTCTCTGGTGGTACACTCCGTCTAAAAGATGTTTGTGGAGGATCTACCTGCCTGGAATCCTGCATTGTGGACCTAAACCACTTAGGCCTTGGCTTAGTGTCAACCTATTGTGGCTGCTGGATATCCGTCTCTTGCTGCAGCTCATCCTTCAAGTCAATGACTGAAGGATCCTGTCCACCTGACTCCCTCTGACCACTAAAACCTGTGCTCTATGTCTGTACCTGTACATCTCGCTCCTCCAACTTGACTCCCAACTCCTGTGTTGGCTGCTGCTCTGCTGGTAAGTCCAGAGATCTCCGCAAGGCCCTGTCCTCATCGAACTGGACATCTATGCTCACAATGATCCTCCTGCGAGCAAGAATGTAAACTCTATATGCCTTCGAAATCTCGTTGTAACCAACAAGTAACCCCTTCTCTCCAGAAGGGTCCATCTTTTTCCTATTGTCAACATGAACATGACACTACCGAATATGCGAATGTGACTCGCATCTGGCCTAGTGCCTATGAAGACCTTCTCTGGTGTCTTCCTCCCCAAGGTTGTGTGGGGACACCTGTTCTGAATGTATATTGTAGTCCTGTATGCCTCGGCCCAGAGGAATAGTGGTAATCCCTGATCAAATAGCATGGCCTTGGCTGCTCCAACCATAGTCTTTTGCTTCCGCTCTGCAATTCCATTCTGTTGTGGGTATGGGGCACAGTGTGCTCCTTCTTGATCCCCTCCACCGAACAATACTCCATGAACTCATTGGAAGTGTACTCACCCCCGTTGTATGTCCTCAACACCCAAATCTTCTTTTCTATTTGGTTCTCCACAAGAGTCTTGAACTCTCGAAACCTCTCAAAGACCTCTAACTTGACCTTCAGGAAATAGATCCAGGTTTTCCTGGAATAGTCATCAATGAAGGTTACACAGTAACTGTAACCACTGAACGAATGGACACTCATAGGTCCACATACATCCGAATGCACCAAGTCCAAGGGCTCCTTAGACTTGTGCTCACTCTATGGGAAAGGCTTCATGATGTTCTTCCCCAAAGCACAACCCTTGCAGTGGTTATGCTTTTCCTCCTGTACCTGAGGAACTCCAATGACTGCCTGTCTCAAATGCTTCAGTGCTCCATGGTGTAAGTGTGCCATCCTCCTATGCCACAACTCACCCTGACTGCTGCTGTTGTTGCTGACTAGAGCCTTTGCAGGCTTAAAGTGTAATCTGTACACTTTCTTGCTCCTTTTGCCAATCACCCAATCCAAGCTCCTATCTGACCCCTTGGGCCTGATATGCACTCTATGGTCACAGAACTTCACCTGACATCCCTTGTCCTCCAAAGTGGAGACTGATATAAGGTTCTTGGTCAGTCTTGGAACATATAACACATCAGCAAAACTGAGGGGTTTGCCAGACTCCCTCTCAAATGAAACAGTGTCAACTCCCTGCACCTGATACCATGCATCATCACCCAGCTCAACGTGGATCCCTGTTCCACCCTCCTACAAGTCTCTGAAGAATCTCTTATGTCCAGTCATGTGACTAGATGTGCCACTGTCAATGTACCATATGCTGCTCCCTGTGGTGCTTGCCATGCAAGCTATCAAGCAAAACTCCTCGTCGAAGTTCCTGCTGAATTCATCCACCTCTGCAGATCCAGCCATCTGAGTGTTACTCTTCTTCTTCCTGTCTGGGCATTGGGAGGCAAAGTGTCCCTGCTTGTGGCAAATAAAACACTTGACCTTTGACACCTCAAGGTTCTTCTTACCATCCTTCTTTGCCTTCCCCTTACTCTTCCCTGTAAGGGCTAGAGCCTCCTCATCCACAATCTATGGGGCACTGCTGGATGAGCCTGATCCTTGACCCATGCGGGTCTCCTCCTGCACAAAATCATCCCATAGTCTTTGCCAATCAGGGAGCTTCTCCCTAGCCACAACACCTTTGACAAAGGTGTCCCATGGCTTAGAGAAGCCATTGAGGGCTATCCAAACTAGCTCCTCATCATCAGTCTTAGAGCCAACAGCTCCAAGCTCATCCCTGGTCTGTGTGAGCCTCGTGAGATAAGGCACCACTCCTCCTCCCTTGGTCATCTTGGTGTTGCGCATCCTCCCTTGCAACACCATCTTGCGGTTCTTGTTCTTGCTCAGGTACAAACTCTCCAAGGCCTTCCACATTTCTAATGCGGTCTTCTTACCAGAAAGGTGAGGGACTATATGGTCCTTCACTCCATCCATGATAATCAGCATGGCTCTGGAATCAATCTTCTTCCAAGCTGCTAAATCTGTCGGATCTATGGGTGCAACCTTCGTGGAGTCAATGTGCTCCTCTGCATCACTAACGTCCAGGATCCTTGTGATCCTTTCTTTCCATGTAGGAAAGTTTTGAGCACCCTGCAGTCTATCCTCAACTCCCAACTACACGGCCATAGTGAAGTGTACCTGTCAAACCCTAGATCTGGAAGTCTAGGTTGTGTCTTCCTATAGATCTGCCCCTGATCTATCACTGCTGCTGCAAATCTCTGAGCTTTAGCTCACCAGAGCTCTGATACCATGTAAATTTTCCTTTAATATTCAACTAGGGCTAAACAGTGCATGCAAAATATCAACTAATAACCACACATGAATATCTTTTACAGTATGCAACAAATATAAAACTGAGAAATAACTCACAACATCACATCACAATAATGACACTATTATTTTGGCTATGGAAACCCCCGGAAAAAACCCAAGATGGGAAAACCAGTGCAGCAATCAGATATAGATTTTATTATGAGAAAATATGGAACTTTTACAATCACTGCAAATTCACCCAAACCTGGTGAATGCAGTACCCGACAGAATCACTGGGCAAATCCCAACTAAACCTCAACACCCTCCTATGTGAGTGTACAGCCCAGCTGTACAAAGCTCGATGATCCTGTTGCTCGCTCCTCCGTCTTCTCAGCTAAATCCTCTGTCTGACTTTCTCTCCTTGTCTATATCCTGTCTCTGTCGGAATACAAGTGTGTGTGTTCTCTCCACCAATTGATCTCTCTTTTATAACTTTAGGTAAAGCGAAAACCCTAATTTCACTTTCACTTTAACTAGTGGTTCACTAAAGTTAATTTAGATCACTTTAATTTATTTTCCAAAGTAAACTTAAGAGAAGTAAATTAAATACAACTGGTTTCCTAATTTAAGTCTTCTGCATGCAAGAACACCTGCATGCAGGAAGACCTTCCTTGTTGCTACTAGTTTAACAATATATGTCAACAAAACCATTTAGAAGGTTGAATTAGTTACAAAAAGCATAAATTTTAGAAACATGGATTAAACCATATAACATCAATCATCTAGTAATTATAACCTATAATTTAATAGCATTGTCATCAAATGATCAACCATAATATTAACCATTTTTCAATATATAACATTTGTCATGACTCATCAAACTCATAATTAAAGTTGTACTTGTAACCAAAGTTTAAACAACAATTCTGATTTTTTTTACTTCTTCAATATTTATTGGATTTTCCATTATAACCACTTTTCGGAAACCCCACGGCCACACTGCAGCTAAAGGCGTTGAGATGGCACAACTATGGGCACTCTATTAAAAGATAATTGCTCCTGAATTTAGGATGCCCCTCCGAAAACATCATATCAAAATGGCATCATATCAAAATGGCCTATAAAACAACCCTCCAAAGGGTGGGCACTCATCAAGGGACAACCAATGAATGTAGAACAATTAAACAAGTGCAAGAGGTTGCTTCCATACATCAAGGGGTCAAATTCTCAACCAATCATCAAATCTTCATGAACATCCAAAAGTTGTCATCCAAGGCATCATCAACGTCACCCCCATGAAATATGTGACGAAAATTAAAAGTGAACACCCATACAAAATGGGGGGTAACATGTCCAAAACACAAATCCATCCACATTCAACAACTCAGTGCCCCAAACCTTGAAATTTTCTCTCTACTCTATAGCAAAAGATTGGCACCACATAACATATGGATCTTTTATCATTTGAAAATTTAACACTTTAAAATGTGTTTGGAAAATAGTTAGTTTACCAAACCCAGAGTCCCGTGGTATGGAAATAAAAATAATGCCCCATATGAAACCATATACTTGGTCTAATACCATATGAAATTAAGCACCTATATGAAACCATATGCTCCATGTGTGCACTATTCATCAACCCAGTGTTGATATCTTTGAAGCTTTTAATGATCTTGTGCTGATGAAGGAGGGCAGATGATATATGTTGGTCCTCTTAGCCACCATTCCCAATCACTGATCGACTACTTTGAGGCCATTCTAAACATTCCCAAAATCACGCAGGGATACAACCCTGTGACATGGATGTTTGAAGCATCGTCTGTCAATGTGAAATTGCATCTTGGAGTCGATTTTGCAAGATGTATAGAGGAATTCATCTCTTCCAGCAAAATTAAGCTCTTGGATGAACGTTATTGGTTGACGCAGCAAATAAAAGAGAAAACATTGATACTTGATACCAATTGACTTTCCCTTTTGATAGTAGAGATCAGATTGTTGTTGAAGCCGTTGGGGAAGTGTAGATTACAGATACCACAGAGCGTTGAGTCAATCTGTGTTGAGTATGCAAGCAAATCTAGACATTGATGGTGCTATATGTCCTAGATCAATGCATGCATTTATTAATGAGGTAGATCAATGATCTGGTTGGAATTGCAACAATTTCAGTCACCTTTTTTTGAGGTTGAAAAAAATAATGAAACGTTCTTTTGAGTTTGAGAAAATACCAAAAGAATGTTATTTATATCTGGACCACTCCACCCTCCTTTATAGTGTCCCGCCTCCATATAAACACTATTAGTTTATTAAACTTCCCATGTTTTATTTTGATACTTTATCAAAAGTTTATAGACAGAATCGTAGGCTAAGCTGCTAACACCATTTGCTAAAGGCATGGTTGTGGAGTTGTGAGAGTTTCCCTCCAAGGTTAGTTGAAGATCTTTGGAAGGAAGAAGTTAAGGGGCAAATTCAAAGTGAGGTTTTTTCATCACTCTTTTCTTTTCATGGACGATTAGGGTCTTTTGCAAAAATTGCAATGGTTTTTTGTTGCTGAAATAATCATTGGAGAAGGGCAAGTTTGTCAAATCAAAAGAGATTGGGGTAGAGTTTGTAAACCATCCCTAATCCTTGATGTAAACATGAATTATTGAAAGATACTTAATGCTTTTATTTTCTAGTTCAGGGTGTTAACTCTATTTTTGAGGTTTGTGCTAGCCTAGGAGAAAGATTAAGTGTGACACATTATGGTTCTCTTGATCATCTTGTGAAATCAAATTTGAAGAATGATGTATTGTTGGTTGTTCGTTCAATAATAAGGCTGTACTATTTTGTCTAATTCATCTTGGGTTTCATATTATGGTTGTTCTTTCACTGTTCAATGGTTGCACATTATTTTTGGTTGTGATGGTGCATCTTGTTTAAGGGCTCTCACATATTCTTGCATATTTTGAATATTTGTTTTGGGCTAATGATGGTGCATTAGTGAATGGCTTAATTATGTCTTCTCCATAATATTCAAACACCATTGTTCTTAGATCTTGACCCCATCACCCAATTGGGTAGGCACTGATCTTGGTCAACCATCAATTTTTTCTAGAGAATATTATAAATTTCTTTTCTAGGGTTCGCCCCTTGTGCCGAAGAACAACCAGCCTAAAGTGAGGGAAATGGCTTATGTGGTGATAGTGGGAAACCTTCCTAAGTGCCTCTAGGATTCCACTTTGTTCAGGGACTTGAATATATTTGAAAGCGGGTCTGGGAGGTAACAAGCACTATTCCCTAGGAGTTACAATTGCATTTATTACATTTTCTTATTTTCATATTGTAATCTCTTTGCTCATTCTATAAGAGCAGGAGGACAGTGTCGCTTATTTTTTATTGGTTGATCTTAGCCCTTTCCCATCTCCTTCCATCTCTCTTCTCCCCTTCTCATTCTTGTCATTGTGGGGAATATGCATTAGTCATGGAGAGTTATTTGTCTGACACAAGATTGATGATGAAAAAATACTTCTTTTAGTTATCTAATTATTGTTTGTGGAATGCTGTTCGTTATGATGGTTTCCAGCTGTTGATTTTCCATTGTGACAGTTTTCTTCATTTGCATGATTCAGGCCTAACCAATATCTCTTGAAGACTTCCTTCTTTTCGCCCTCCATCCACCCTACAAACTAAGGCACATGTCATTTTTAATAAGTTTAATCGATCTTTTGTTCGAAGAACTTCTAGGGACACACCTACGGCTAGCATGCACTAGCCCGAAGCAAAACAAGCCCAGTCAAGGTGATAATGGGATGGCCTTCTGATTGTTGCACCTGAGGTTTTCCTCGGTGTCTCTCAGCAGATCACTATGGACAATTTCAAGCACTAAGAGTTTTGACACTACTGTCGGGGAACAAGAAAAGCTTCCCAAGATTCGTAGCTTAGGCCTACATGACATATTGGTGGATGTATTTTTTTGTTGCAGATCATATTATTCACCTGGCAACTCCATTGGATTTAGAGTTCAGTTTTGTTTGACAGTTACTATTGCATGGTGTGCATGGCAAGACAATTTTGGCAACAGATGGATGGATTAAGGGATAGATATTTCCAATTGACATTGCAATCAACCCGCATACACAAAAAGTGGAGCCTAAAGACCTAAGGAGAGGTTATAATATTTCTCGCCATCTAGCCTCGAGGGGTAGCTCAAGCGGTCATAAGCCAAACATGAGATCTCTCCCCTCAATGCTAAGGAGGTCATGTGTTCGACTCTCTTGATCCCATCAGGGTTAGGTTTTGTAATCAAGGTCAATGACTTACCCCGTTTACTATCCATGGATCATGGGAAAATATAGGTTTTTCTCTAGGTTATTCCTTGGGGAAAAAAATATATTTCTTGCCTTATGGAAAAGGCTCTCTTAAATCAAAGAAGACTTTATTGGTGTAGGGTGTGTGATCTTCTTGGTAGTAAAGAGGGATGTTGCATATTTTGACATGCTACACACTTGTGAAAATTATAATGTCGAGCAGTATGGAGTTCCTCTGAAGGCCCCAAGGCCTACCTGTGTTGATTTTCCCCGTGATGATTCAGGTCCTGAGAAGGTTGCTAATATATCTTCTTTTTCCCTTCATTCTGTAGCAAAGTTGACTGAAGTTGATAGAGACAAAGTTGTGAATATAAACCCTGGTAGTAATGAAGATGTATCTCTTTCTTTTGATGGTTCATTGAATGGTGAGCAGCCTCCAAAACCTAAGACACTAACCTCTATTACTAATTGAACCCAAGTGAAAGATGAGATGCCTCTGCAGTGTGACACAGAGCTTTCAGTGCAAGTTGATGATGATCATTCCAGGGTGTTCCCCTTCCTTCCTTCAGAGGAACTCCACGAAGCCCCATAAATCAGTGATGATGAGCCTTCTTTTGATTGTTCTACTCATGAGGAGGAATAGGAGGTGTATGAGAGGGTTTATAACACTCATGTTTCTGATTTTTGGTACTTGGGACTCGGGAGACCAGATTTATGATATCAATCACAAAGAGGAAATGCCAAGCTTACATCTTGATTTCTTGACTCTTTCTAGTCATGATCAGAAATCTGACAAGGAGGTGCAGCTAGTTCATGAAGATTCAAAGCAGCAAGAGGATCCAGTACCCTTTCCTGTACGACAGTTGTTTCATGTAGAGCATCCCACAGAGGTTATGTTACATCCAGAAGCACATGCTGATTTGGTAATGGTTTCTCAATCCAATCCCATTTCAGCATCTACTTTTGAGATGGACCATTGCCCAGATTCAGGATGTTATGTTGACCCCATCATTTTGTATATGGCAGACCTTATTCGGCGATTAACATGGAAGACTCTTGGCTTTCATATTTTCTTTCTGACTGGTGATCATCATGGTGTTGAGTTGCAAAGAGTTGCAGGGTTGCCCCAGCTGATTGTTGGGTATGCAGGGGAATCACATAGATCAGACAGACTGCACGCCTCATTATGTTGGAGTTTTGATCACTCTGATGAATCTTATTGGAATTTTCAAATTTTGTATGTTCGACTTATCTCAGAATCTCAGATGTACCAACTTCATCGTTGGCCTCATGGGTTTTATGAGCATGCTGATCAGTGACTCACCAAGTCTTAGCTATAGGTTTGAGTCTTTTTTTCAAGTTGGTTTTCAGTGAGTACCCTTGAACACGATAGGTCATTCGAATGCTCTGAGATTGTTTGGGAACCAGGTCTTTTGTAAGAAGCCCTCAGTCTTGAGGTTCAGAAGTTGTGTCAGGGGTCCAGTTTAAGTTGTATCTTCCCAAGAGATGCTTACAGGTATGCTCATCCGGAAGTTCTGGGATTCCCAGCAGCCCACAGGGAAATACAATCCCCGAGTTGAACTCACCGTTAACCCCCAAATCTGCACACAAAATTAGAATATAAACTCAAATTTCCAAATCAGTAAGTAATTCCATATCACAGTTTGCAGCCATATACCTGCCTCGAAGAAAGTATTTCATGAAGAAAGTACATCATTTGTTATTTCTATCTGTACGAGAAGCATATGTATTATGGGCACACTTCCTAATGAGGCTATCTGCTTGTTTTTAGCAGCAGCAGGGCGCCTTTCTGAGGAGTAAAATCTGCAGAGGCAGGGCACACTCTTTGAAGAAGACAACCAGCAACAAGATAGGTGCACTTCCAAGGAAATAACCAGCTACAGAAGCGCATATTAAGTGGGCTGTTACAATCTTTTTGCAGCACATAGGGGCGCACTCTTGACGGTAGTTATCTCAGCAACTATGAGGGTGCCCAAGGAGAAATTTTGCCCGCTATTTTTAAGCCCTGTTTTAGGCAGTTATGACTTTTAGACCTGTCACAGCAGCATTTAAAAGAGCAGCTAAATAGTGATTCAGACTTGTCAGAGCAGCATTAAAAAGAACGGTCACATAGTGATTCAGACTTGTCAAAGCAGCAATAACGCAGCTGTTACAAAGTTTCCATTAGGGTGCACTTGAGAGTTACATGGCAGTAGCAGTTACAATTTATGAAGAGCATGAGGGGTGCGTCCTTGGACATTTATAAAAACTTATTCTATGTTTGGAAGGGCGCCATTCCGTAGGTCTCAGTAGTCACAATTGCATCTATCATCTTTTCCTATTTTCAGATTGTAACCTCTTTCCTCATTCTATAAGACCAGGAGAAGAGTGGGACTTATTTCCATCAGTTACTCTTGGCCCTTTCATATCTCCTTCCATCTTTCTTCTTCTCCTCCCATTCTTGTCATTGTGAAGAAGTTTCAGCAGCGGTGGAAAGTACTTTGTAATATGTATCACTATCAAGATTGGTGATGCAAAAATACTTATTTTGGCTGTCCAATAATTCTTTCAAGTGGAGTGCTTTTCGTTATGATGGTTTCCAGCTGTTGATTTTTCCTTGCGAAGGGTATTGTTTGTATGCGGGATTAGGATCTAACCTATCTCGCTTGCAGATTTCTTTATTTTCTCCCTCCATCCGCCCAAACGAACAAAGGCACGGGTCATTTTTATTTAATTTCATCGATCTTTTGTTCAAAGATTCCTAGGGACACTCCCTTGTGGCTAACATGTACTAGCCCGAAGCGAGAAAAATGCAGCCGAGGTAACAGTGGAGTGGCCTTCCAATTATTGCACCTGAGGTTTTCCTCGGTAATACCCGTCCAGGTCACTACGGACGATTCCGAGCGCTAACATTTCCCCAACATCCTGATACAACATCAGGGAAGGAAAGGGAGGGAGGGGAGCTTCGGCTTTCCGCCCTTGGCCACTCACTACATTTGAATTGTGCCAACACTTATGATATTAATAAGATCTGTGTCGTTGGTTTTAACACTATCCGTGTTGCTGCCAGTCGAGGTTTCACATTTTCTCTTTATGATGGATGGATTAGTATAGTTGACACAACAGTATAGTTACTGGGAGAATTGGGAGTAATACACAAAACTAGAAAGGATTGACCTTAAGACCCTTTTCCCTAGGCTGCAATTGTTTGGAGTGGATATCTCACAATTATCAATTTGTACGTTACAATTACACTCTGTTGTCTTAAGTTACTGATTCAATACTCATAGTTATTTGGACCGATTTGGACCTAGGCGAAAGGGCAGTTGGCATGTAAGGTTATTAATGGTTCGATTCTGTCGTCCACAATCCTGTGAGAATTATTTTAATCCTAACCACTTTGAAAAAATATGCGTATATGAACCATAGCTTGCAAAACCAGTGATGATTTGTTCCGATAGTAAAAGCCAAAGGAGATATCGGTGATATGCCCTTACCTCCTGTGCTCCCAGGAGTGCCATAACTGGCCCTGCAGTGTAGCCTCCTCCACCTGGTTGTCTTGCTTTCGAACTTTTTCCGATTCTCGCTCAACGCTGCCAAGCTGGGGACAAAATAAGCTGATTTTCGGGCGAATTGCAACCTTAGAAATCCCAGAGGGAATACATTAGTGTCTATATTTGCAGAGTTCGTGGGTGATTGGAAGCATAATTTGGAAATATGCAAGACAGACGATGCCATGACGTGGAGTATTGCCTATATCCACAGAATGCCGAGGATTAAAATCTTGCCCGCGTCCTCTTTCGCCCAATTGTGTTCTATAAGGTTTGTTGCTTTCAGCTGGGAGGTACGCAGTTTGCCCACAGGGTCAATGGTTTTGATTCCATTTTTCGTTTGGTTCGATGGCAGAGGTTTGTTTTGTGTTAGATTAGTTTCAACTGAGAATTTTATAGTGGGAAAATTAAGATTTATAAAATCAGTGGATGTAAGTGAATCAGACGAGTGACTTATAATTGTGTTAGGAACCATATTATTTACTTTATTTTATTTTTTTTAAGTTAGTCGATTTATCACCAAAAATTTATATTTCTAAATGAAAGCTTATGAAAAGAAAAAAATGAAATGAGATTTTAATTTTAATAAACTGGATATAAAATATTATTTCAATTAAGAGGTAAGTGTAAGTTTTTTTTTTTTTCCAAAGAAAAAATTCGTAAATATATTATTCACTTTCAGTAGATGGTCCAATAGGTCCATTGTACAAAAAATAGCCAACTAAAAGTTGTCATTACATCGATATTTACCTCAAGAGGAGTACACAATATCCTTAACAGGTCAAAAAAAACCAACTGTTTAAAGTTGTTATTACATCAGAAAATACCTCAAAAAAAAAGGGCATTACTATTCATCAATAATCATCAAGTCTGATCATAGCATACTTTTTTTCATCATTCCTGATAAATCAAGTCAGATATGTGAAAAAATATAGGTGGTGATCACAAGCATTATAACCCAGAGCATCACTAGCTGGCTAATAGACTCTGCAAGCATAAAGTATTGAAATATATGCTGGAAAAAAACACAGCAGCAAAAAAATATGGCTTCCAAACCATCCAATGAAGTATTTTCATATCCAATTCATCAAATAAAATGAGTCCTATACAGCCCGCAGGTCATGCTCTCGGAAATATGCTTAAAATCACCAATGAAACATAAATCAGCCGTAGCATCATATATCCAGAATATCCATCATAGTCCATCATGAGATCCATCATAGTCCATCAAGAAATCCATCAAAAAATCCAGAAATCATAGTCCATCATGAAATCCATCAAAAAATCCAGAAAGCCTCCAATCCAGCAGGTAGATCATAAAGAAACATTAAGCCTACACCTGCAGGAAAAAATGCTCACATAACCTGTTTAGAAAACCTGAAAAGTTTCCACCAATGAAGTACCTCTCTGTTCACATATAATCCAAGATCCTTCGAGAATGCTGCCACCTGCTTTAGCCAAACTATCTGCTTTGAAATTTCGTTCCCTATAAATGTGTTTGAAAGACACATAATCCAGACTATCAACTAAACAATGAACATCTTGAAGAATCATGGCTAATTCAGTATTTAGTAGTCGATATTTACCTGTTGCCCAGTTTATGACTAACTGAGAATCCCCAAATATTTGAATTTTATCCAAGTTATGCTACCTAGTCAGTCTAAGAAGAAGCTTGAGTGCACATAATTCTGCATAATTATTAGTACCCAAGCCTAATCCTGCTTTGAAAGTAACATAATGGATATCAGATATGAACACTATACCACCAGCCCCACAAATCATTGGGTCCCCAGCTGCAGATCCATCAAAGTATCCCCATGCATACGATTGATCAATGGATTCCACAAAAATAGATCTGATAGACACCGCAGATAAAATCTGTGGAAATTTCTTTATCATACCTAAACTGAAACTTGATACTTGTGCAAGAGTAGTGACAAGATCCTCAAAACAAAACCTATTTCTTACTTTCTAGATAAACCAAAGTACAATAATAGGTAAAGATTTGAAAGAAACCACATCTGGACTACAGCACCAGTTCAATCAGACAAGGAATCTCCATACCATAAATTATTAAGTTTCAAATGAACCTCAATAATTGACCAAACTGACCGAGTAAAAGGGCATTCCACAGCAATATGAAAATTGGATTCACAGCTCTACTTGCATAAAAAGCACCTACCAGGGCCTTCTCTACCCCTAGAACATAAAACATCCCAGGTCAATGCTTTACCAGAGAGAAGAAACCAACTAAGAATTTTAGTTTTAAGTGGGCACTTCATCTTCCAAAGGACCTTCCACCACCAAATCGAATCCACTTCTCTGTTCAAGAGCTCAGCATAACCTTCTTTAGGAGAATATTTGCCAGATTTAGATATATTCCATATAAGGCAGTCATCTACAGGAGAGAGTCTAACATGACTAGACTTGAGAATGGCTATATAACCATTCCAAGCAACAATCTCAAGTGGATCAGTAAATCCAATAGAGTCTGCAGATAGCCAAGTTTGAGACATCAAACCAGACAAACAAGGAATAGCAATATCAGAAATGAAGTGAATACCAGCCAAATGTAAGTGTAAGTTATTATTAGAGAATAGCAATATCAGAAATGAAGTGAATACCAGCCAAAGGTAAGTGTAAGTTATTATTAGAGAATATAATAAAAGAATAATGAAGAAAATGATTATTTAAATTTGATTTAAAAGATAAAAAATGAAAAATATAAACCAGCTTAGATCTAAATCGGGATCAAATCTCTCGACATGCAAACCTCTTATTAAGTATTGCACTCAAGGACCTATCAAAAGGGGCATCACTCAAGGACCTATCAAATGGGGCATCTTTGTATTTAAGGTTTGCATATAATATTTTTATTACTAGCAATTGCCCCAAAAAGGTGCTACTAGCAATTGCCCCAAAAAGGTGCAAAAATACCCAAATAGGTAAAAAAGACGAGAAAGGGGAATTAAAATTGAGTTGTTGTAGACTTACTAATATACATTAAGGAACTTCAAAATTTAGAACTTCAATATTCTAAATGTAAGTTGTAGTATTAGACAATATACTAAAAAAATGCAGAAAACTTCAAATTTATTCAAAGTATGCTCATTTTGACTTACCTAGAATTGTATAACAAGTGTATTTTTTTGAAGTATTCAAATATATTCATATGCACAATGTAGTAAACCTAACAAAAATAAAAACCTTTCTTAGAAATCCACATTAAATGTACAAAGTTCAAACTAACCAAGAGGTGGAAAAATGAATGGTCTATATGGATATGCTTCAACTCGAAGTAATAATTGACCAACCAATCATTGATTCCTTTGAAGCACTATTGATGATTCTCAGCTAAGAACTCATAATTTGTATAACTCCAGTAAATAAAACTCAAGAAGTTGTAGCATTCCCTTCAATTCACAAGCTTCATTAATATAGCCTCACCAAAGTATTTCACTGTACAAATGGACTTCTACTACCTTCTCTTACTTTTCATTTTCCTTGTATCACTATCACTTTCAGTTTCACTCTGAGGATGAGAAGAAATATTGGTCTTAGTCCTTTTTTTCTTTCTCGCATCCTCGTTTTCACTTCCATGTTCACTCTCATAAGCATAAGAAATCCTAGTATTTTTCTTTGTTCTTTTTTTCTAACTCTCTCTTTTACTCTCACTCTCATGGATTTGATCTGAAATAAGAAATCTAAAGAACATTCATTTAGCCTCATCGGAAAGAGAGCTCAAGTCTTTCTAGATTTCAATTTTCATTAATATTGTTTACCAAGGTCTAATTTTCCAAAGGCTATAATCTCATGAATTTACAAGCTAGAGCCAATGTTCTTATATACAAAACGTTCTTTGCTAGCATAGTTGGATAGATCATGATGTTAGGATTTGAATATGTTTTCTAGACATTTATTTTCTTGGAGGGATGTGGATGATTCTCTTTGTTGGCTAGTGATTGTTGAGCATTTATGGATGAACTTAATTTAATGTCACTCGTTGCAAGATTGCAACAATGCAACCCATAACAAAGACTTCAAGTTTGAAGGAAAAAAATTATAAGCTATTTAGAAAAGTAGTACACATTGGGGCTTATTAGGGGATTAATTTCCAAAGATACTTGTAAGCTACTCAATGAACTACTATTTACTCAAGGAGATATTTTAAGTAGCTGGTAAAATAATGAAATTAAAAGCCCAAGCATCAATCAAAACCACTTTTTAGATTAAGAGTTGTATAATGTGTACCAAAAGAAGCTAATTGAATCTAAATAGAGACTATTTTGTTAATTTGGGTAAAATACAAAATAATTCCAAATGTTATTAACAAATAGATATGGATACCAATATTAAATATATAACTGGGTTGAAAATGCAACCTCAAATTTTAAAATAAACAATATAAGGATTATGGAAATAAGATTCAATCTTTTCCATGAGAATGAAAAGGCACAATTGAATGAAAAAAAAGATTTACCCTCCACAAAAGTTTTGTTGGACTTTCTTCAAGGTGTAAATGGTTTGAATCATGAGAATGAAAAGGCACAATTGAATGAAAAAAATATATTTACCCTCCACAAAAGTTTTGTTGGACTTTCTTCAAAGTGTAAATGGTTTGAATCATGAGAATGAAATGGCACAATTGAATGAAAAAAATAATTTACCCTCCACAAAAGTTTTGTTGGACTTTCTGTGTAAATGGTTTGAATCATAACAACCATTTTTTCTATAAGTTTGAGTAGGCCTTACCTTACAATAGACCAATAGAACATATCAACAAAGCAGGAAAAAACAAAACTTACCAATAAGAGCATTATCTTTGACATCTCAAACATTTGTCTTCATCTTGAACATTTGTAAGCAGTTCTTTTCCATTAAAAGTATTTTTATGTTCCTTATCATTCTTTCTATCCTCTTCGAGATTTTCCTCACCTCCTAAGAAGGAAACTCTTATGACCCGTCTCCAAAACTATTTGCCTTCACTTGAGTATCATTTTTAGTTGTTGCTTAAAACAAACCTACTCAACTATATAACTCATCTTCTCACATGTTTCCTTTCAAGTTCAATGGAGAGAAAAAACTAATCATTTCCTCGCTGTGCCTCATAGTAAGCAATCTCCCTTTGATTTACTTAAAATGATTTCTCTAGTACCATGAGGAAGACAATTCATTTTGTCCAATAATATTTAAGTTCAAGGTTCCATGAGGAAGAGTTCCATGATTGGACATAATGATGAATTAATTTTGTCCATATAAGGTTAGTCTTAACACCTGCTTGAATGTCACTATTATATAATCTTTAACAGGATCCACACTTGTATTTTGGTGATTTAACAGAATGTCTTTGCTTAATGAACAACAAGTATTCAGTGAATGCATTAGGTCATCTTGGACCATCCTGGAGATAGATTTCATGCAATGGTTCCGTTTGGATTCAAAGTTTTCTCACTACCCTTTCTCTGTCATTTAGGAGAAAATAAACCACAAGCAAAAGCCTCCATTGTTCTTTGTAGTCAAAGGGAGAATGCTTGTGCTTTGCATGAATACATTTTCCTATAGAGTATTTTCATTGTTTTTCTCATGGCTTGGACAAATGTCTCTTATATGGGCTAGGACTTGATCAGAGAATGTTTTAAGAACTTTCCTAAATTTATACGTATAATAAATGGGCGAATCACAATGATACAGAGGAAAACTGAAATGTATTTTTTTTAATAATCTAATATGTATATATAATTTTTAGGAAAATATTTGACTGATTTATATAATCTTGTAAAATTTTAGCAAAGTTTTCATTGAATCATAAAGTAATGCAAATTTTTGAAACATTGTAAAGTCTTGACATTTTTTTACTAAATCGTAAAACATTATGAAGTCTTGATGTTTTCTTTTTATAAAGTATACAACTTTATAAAATAATAATAAAATATATTCATTACACAATAATTAGTAATTTTAAATGTGTGCTTTCTCAAAAATCAATTTTGATAGTATTTCAACACAAAGATGCTATACTTGTTGATCATAACCACTACTTCTCTCAAGCTAAGAGAAATTACTTTTTCCTTTCCCACTTTTATTATGTATCCATTATTACTAAGTCATAGTTTATTAAAATACCCTTTAAGTTCATCATAAGATGATATAGAAGAACATTTATAGGTCATATATCATAAAAAATAGCAAATTGATTGACATTTGACTTAATAGAATTTCAAGATGGCTATATACTCATTTCATATTTTGTATGTACACTTGCATTCTAAACAAAATATTTGAACCTATGTCAATTCTTTATTTTTATCTAGAAATATTTGAACCCTACCTTCTTCACCTATATCTATTTTTTTTATTTTGATTATCAAACAAAACCTCAATTAAAACCTCTATTTTTTTTAATTTTGGTCCTCAAACAAAACCCATTTAAAAATCAAAATTAATATAATATATTATGGGTTAGATGTGATTGGTTTTGACATTTTATTAATATTTATATTTTTGGAGCCTACATGTGTCACTTTAGCATTTGAGACTCTATAATAACTCATGTTTGGTATGTAATTCAATTTTTATGAGTTAAAACTAAGTCTATAAATACAAATAACTATATATATATGGTACTTAATCCTTTGAGCTAAGCTAATTAAATAAAAATAAATAACAATATTTTATATTGCAAATTTAAATAATTAATCTATAAAAATATTAATGTTTATATCAAAATATTATAATATTTAATTAAAATCTGATTATATTATTATAACTAATATTTATTTTAAACTTGGTGGTGGGAGTTAGAGCAATTGGTAATGACTAATGAGAAGTTGTAAATAAAAAATAGTGAGTTCAAATTGCCCATAGATATTTAGTTAAAAAACTTATTTTAATTTTAAATTTATTAATATTAAAAAATTAAATTGTTGTAATTAAAATAGTTTAATTTTAAATTCATTTTTAATTAAAATAAATATGTAATAATATTTTTTTTTAATTTAAAAACAATTAATTATATTTTGGTTGATTTCACTCAAACATGAGCTTTATAACCTGCAATTTAAAAAATACTATAGCAAAATTTTCCTATCTTGACCATATGCTATATAAAGTGAAATAAATAAAAATAAAATTATTATACTCAATAAACATTCAAAAATTAAAGTGAAGAACAATATCTTGTCCTATAATAGGTGCTTAACTCTAAACAGAACCTAAAGAAAACACTTCTATAATGAAAAAGAATATTTCTATAAACTACAAACCAACCTAGAAGTGTTTTTACAATTGTGAGATGAAATATTAAAAAAAAAAAAGTAGCAAAGAAGTAATTTTATTTATTTTTCAATGTGGTTCACGCGCCGGCTTGACCGACGGGCTACATCCACGGAATAATTTCTGGCGGACCCACCCGAAGGGGCCTCACACCCGCGGCCGCTGCGTGCCTAACCCCAAGAGAGTCGATGAGAATGGATCCCGCGACCTCACATGCTGGGAGGCCTAACTATGAGTACTTGACCGATTGAGCTAACTCTTGGGGCTAGCAACGAAGTAAATTATTTTACAATAAGCTGGCATTAAAGAATGATGGTATTTTAAGAATTTATGTTGATCTAAGTTGGTAGCAATGTTTCTTAATGTTTAACACGTAGAAGGGTTATGTGTTAAAATGCATTTTTTTATTGTAGAGGAGAATCACTTATTTCAAACAAGAATGTTTTGATTACTTAATTTAAAGGAGAAAAAACGCAATAAAGAACCAAGCCTAATTAAATGAATATAGGATAGCGTTTTGTATATTTATATTGAAATGATATATCACCCTCACTAATGGTAGAGAAACAAATATAAATGTTAAATTTCAACAAGGTCGCACTTCACACTGTATAGTAATTTATGTGAATTGAAGATAAAAATGTTCTCAACACTACTTTGAAATAAACATTAAATTTAAACACTTTTGATACAATATAGTGACTTTCTAAATACTATATGGTAACATTATTTAAAATATTGATCCCGAAAACACAATAACCGGATGTTTCACGAATCTAGATTTTCCAATATTGAAGTCTACAACCCACACGTTCTCCTGTCCACTAATATGACCATCACTCAAAATATATGTATTTCATCTCCTGTTTGTTTTTGAATCATTGTATGAATTTCCAAACTCAAATATTCAATCGAGGGCATGCATATTAACACATAATAACACATGCCTTCAAACTCAAATGGGCAAGATGTGGACAATCAATATATGTTTGAGACATAAAAACATATCCTTTTAGCTCTAATTTTGTTAATTGAGGAGCTATAATCTCAAATTTGATCAAATGAGTGCATATTCATGGGTTATGTTAGAAAATACCAAAAGGTGAACAAGATGCTCTCTCTAGGTGATCAAAGCCATCTAGACATACTTTCAACAAGTTTGGGAATGCTAGTTGAAGGTTAGCCACTCCACGACAACCAATCAGGGAGAGAATGTGAAATGACATGCTATGTAAGTTCACATTTGAGAGGACCTAAAAACTATCAAGAATAAGGGTATTGACCATTGGACAACCACCACCGACACTAAAAACCTCACAAATTAAGTTAGACAATGATTCACACTCTCTCAAATCAAGATTAGACAAATGAAGGGATGACCAAGATGATGACCAAGATACAAGTGGGAGAAGAGAAGGGGCATGCCATGTTCCTTGAATCTAACAAACATTTAAAGTACTAAACTATTGACTGAGACACTCATTGAAAATTTTGGTTTACAAACTTTGGTCTCTAAGATTTGAAGTCCAAAGCTACTCCCTCAAAGAGTAGTGGTGTTAAGTTAAGAGTTCATTTTGCAAAATCTAGGAAAATATGAATAATTTTCCAATACTAAAAAAAAATCTAACTTAAATTTTATCTTGATGTACTAATCTTCACTATTTAAAATCTATATCATAAATAATTATTTAAATTAAGAATTTATTTAAACCGTCATTAAGATTTTATAAAAATTTGAGATCTGCATGTTTCAAATGTAAATGTAAACTCGGGCTTTTCTATCAATTTATTTATGGTAAAGTGGAATTTTAGAAATATAAATGAAGGGAATAAAAACAATATTGAATTAATCTAGAACTCTTCTAGATACAATTACGAACATCTACTCATTATAGCTATATAGAATGCAAGTCGAATTCCTATGGTCACGCTGGAACAAGTGGTACAATATGTAGTTATATAATCAATACATTGGCATCCATCATGTTTCAAGATTCATATGTTAACGTTGTGGTAGTTCATACATCTTAAATAAATTTAGTAAATAAAACCGTAATGGGATATGGCTAATTTACGGCTTAACAGGTTTAAAAAGCATAACCTTTATTTTAAAGCATACTTAGCTCATCAAACTTTTCAACGTTATTTATGGGGCCATGCTGACTGTGCCAAGCCATGACATGCAGTGCATTCAGCCCCATTTGGATGTTTCGTTGGTTTTGAGCTCAGCAATTTGGTATATGTAAACATGTGGCATTGAACTTCATGATAAATTTCCATTCTAACCTAATGGTGAGAAATTTGAACAAAATGTCTATGCCATTTTAAAATCTCTATTATATTTAGCGGGACATATATGTTCTGTTTATTGATATACGCTTACCTGATCCTCTGGATAGTTTTGTCCTGTGTCCCATAGTTTTATATATATAAACAAGCGGCTCGACCAAGAAACCACCTGTGCATTAGTCCTTTATTTTCCTCATTTTGCAGAGACGGATAATTTTGCAACCACTGTTTCAATTTTAAAGCCATTAAAATTTGATTATAATGGGCGATGGCAGAACCAAAAACTGTACAAGAAAGCAATGGCTGTTTGGTTGCGCCACAAATCTTGGCTGATTTGAGGTGGAATCAATCAACAGATCAAGAATCAAGATTACATCATAATTTTGAAGATGAGCTTTTTCATATCAATCTTTTTTTCTTTTTCTTTGATTGTCTCAAGCTTCGGTTTCCAACGATGGCGTCTGCACTTAACCAACTGAGCATTGTCTTTTTGTAATTCAGGGGTATTGCACAGCCTAACTGCCTCATCTTCTACAGAAATATCCCCGCCCACTGAACTTTTGTGTTCATGAGCGTTAAGCCTTCCCTCTTCCATAAGCTTTGAAATAAACACCCAGACGTATAGGAAACGAACGCAGACAGAACGAACCCGCAACGTAGCAAAGGAGACCTCTCTAAAATAACGTGGGGAACGTTGATTGGACCAGCAAGATGCCACGCGGCAACAAATTATTGGTAGGAGGGACGACCAAAGAGGTACAGTGCTTTGCAAAACTCGCTTGAGAGAAAAACACTTATCGACGTAATTAATATTTAATATTATTTATGATCGATATATAATATTTTTATTATTAATATTTAATATTATTTATGACCGACATATAATATTTTTTATTTTTTATTTATTTTGATAGGAACAAACATTATAACATCTCCCCATACATGGTTTTAAAACCATGTACAAGGCCCTCCTAAAACCATGGGTTGTTTAGGAGGCATTGCACATGGTCTTAAAACCATTTGCAAGGCCCTCCTAAACCATGTATAATTAAACCATGGGTTGTTTAGGAGGGCACATGGTTTTAAAACATTTGCAAGGCCCTCCTAAACCATGTACAATAAAACCATGGGTTGTTTAGGACAAGGCCAACATTTTTTGTGTGGATAATTAAACTTTTATTTTTTATTGTTTTGTTAGGTACAAACATTACAACATCTCAGCTATATTAAGTTGTTTTTGTGGCGAACATTTATTTTGGCGGATAATTAAAATTTTATTTTTTATTATTTTGTTAATAACAAATGTTACAACATAATATCAGCAAGCGTGACAATATCTCCTTCATAGATTGTAAAGAGCCTCTCTATCCAATTACATATCAACTTAAATAAAATATATAAAAATAGTAAACAACCATAGATCCATTTTAAACATCTACCAATTACTGAGAGGGATCCAAATGGTAAAAAAATGTAAAGCTAAAGAAATTGGATCCCTCTGGGTTTAAAATGGATCTATGCTAGTTTTAGTTCAAGTAAGATAAGAGGAAAGTTTATCAAAGAATTTTATGAAAAAAAAATCTTGAAGGGAAGAGACAAAATCAAATTTATTAATGAAAATATGTAAGGATTAAAAAGAGAGAGAGCAAAAAGAGGGGGAATTTAGTGTATGAGATCATATAATTCAATAATAATATGGGTAAGGAAAAAACTTGAACTTTCTTATCTTGATCTTGCCCCACCTGGTGACCACCTTTTTTGTTTCCAGTGAAGCTTAGGGCTTGACAAATAAGGAAACATTGGTCAACAGCCATATTCCTTGAATTGTTGATCTTCTTTGGCTTTGATGTGAAAAGTCTTGGGCAAATAGTCGCCAAGGTCAATGGAACGGTTTGGGGAAGAGATTAGTTGCAATGTTTTGCATTTATAAACAACGAAATGCTCTTAGGAATATATCAATTGAAGATTGATATAGAAAGTATTGGATTATGCAAAGGATTTGATCTCTAAATCAAAGATATTTCCAAACAAGTTTGTTAGTCATCGTCATGCTAGCTTGCGGGAGAATCACACTTGTGCAAAGAATGGTCGTGATGTTGACCTAAGAATGGTTGGTTGCCATGCCCATATTGGTGGTGTGTGTCATCAAGTAGGTATTCATCTAACAAAGGTATTAAAAGTGCCCCAAATATGATAGGTCATAAGGAGTTTTTGGGTACTTAAGTCATCTATCGATCCTCTTCTCCAACTTTCTCTTTGTTGCTTCCTAGCAATGTATCTACAAATACGGTTAGGCTGGAGAGTAATGGTGACTTTCTTTGCTATAGTGAAGATCCTATTGTGTATTCATCGAAGGCTCTATCTCGACATGATTGTTCTAAGGATAGACCTAATCCAATGATTTTTTTACAATCGAGGTTTGCCTCATCTAAAAGTTTTAAGAACCTGCAAAATATTTCAAAGAGGCCAAGGTTTGATTTAAACAAAAGAGTGGGTGTGAGGAAGTTAGTTCAAAAAGGGAAAAATATGTGTTCATAAAAAAATGAACCTTTGTTCATCTTGTCACTAGTATAATTTGGCAAATTAATGACTACGTGACTAATGTTTTTTTAAGCTAAGTACTACTAAATTTGATCAACACAATTAAAAATGATTAAATTAAATTAAATGACTAATTTAATAATGGGATAAAAAATACAACTAGATAATAAGTGAAACAACTCTAGAATTTTCATTACACAATGATCCCAAAACATAACACTTTTGTTTCTTATTGTAGCTAAGGGCCTTGGTAGGGCAATTTTGGAGGCCAAAAGAAGTGGAGGTTTTAAAGGTATCCTTATAAGGGGTGATATAAGGTTAACTCGTTTATTGTTTGTAGATGATATTCTTATTTTTACGAATGGATTGAGGTGGGATATGATGAAGCTTCTTGAAATTCAACTATTTTTTTGTGGCTTCAGGCATGTTGGTAAATGAAGGTAAATCATCTCTTTTTAGGGAAGGTATTCAGGCTCAGGGGATGGAGTATTTCATACTTGTGTTCCCTTATATTGTCTCTAATCTAGACGATGGCTTAAAGTATTTGGGATACATATTAAAGTCATCTTCATATGTTATCAAGGATTGGGATTGGTTAGTAACAAAGAGTGAGGATCTTATCTTAGACTGAAGTCATATATGGTTATCAAAAGGAGGTATAATGGTTTTGGTAAAAGTTGTGTTGGAGTTGACTCTTGTTTTCTGGATGAACTCCTGGATTCCTATTGGAGTGCTTGATAAGATAAGAAAAACCAACTATCGCTTCCTTTGGTCTGAGAAATTTGGAAAGGCAAGGTATGGCTTGGATAAGTTGGAAATATTTAGCTTTTCCAAAAAGAATGGGGTGTTGGGGATTCAAAAATCCTATCATGTTTTCAAAAGTTTTGGCGGTGAAAAACATTTGGAGACTAATTAAAGGTTCTGGCTTATGGGTACAGGTACTATATAAAAAATGCATAGCTCCTTTATCGATTATGGATTAGATCCACAGGCCAAAAAAAACCATCCATAATGTTCCAATCTGTTGGAAAGTTGTTATTCATGCCTTTGATCTAGTTGGTTCAAGTTTGAATTGGAAGGTAGGAAATGGATCTTGTGTGCACCTAGGTGAAGATACTTGGGTGGGAGTACCTTTGGATACAGTACTCTAGATCATATGATTATTGTCGTTAATATAGAGGGTTTTTAACTCTAATTAATATTGTGGATCATAGTGTTTCCTCATTAATGGGATAAGGATGGTTATCAACCAAGTACTTAGGATTTTAGGGAGAAGATTGTAGCGTCAAGAAAGGCTTCATTTCAAACTTAACAAATAACAATGTATGGATTCAACAAAATATGGAATCATTGGTCTTGATGTACTCCCCGTCAGGTGGTTTTACTACAAGGTTTGGATATTGAGTGCTCTTGTGCAGGAAGAGGAGAGACCTACCTCGCTCTGATGGTGGAAAGCAGTTTGTATATTTAAGCGTCCTACAAAATTAAAGGTATTTATGTGGTTCTTACTCTCAAATAAATCTTTCACTTGGGATGTACTCTAAAGGAAAAATTGAGTTGGGCCAGGAAGGCGTTCTTTATGCAAGGCAACGAAAGAATCAAATTTCCATCTAATAGTAAAATGGCCCTACACACAGCTAGTTTGGAAAGAGATTGAGCAACATTTAAAGATATTAGACATATGGCATGGGGTTTATGTGGAGGATTATCTAAAAAATGGTGTTTTAATCAATCTTTAGATTATATCAAATCCCTTCCTTTAATTATTGCATGGGGGATTTGGTTAGCCATAGATGCTAGTTTTTTTGAAGATAAATATATCCCTCCCTTCCAATGTGCTTCTCAAAGCCTGAGCATTCTCAGATACTTTCCTCGGGACAAGAAGAAGATTTTGGTTCGACAGGTGGTTAAAACTTAACGAAGTGATTGATTTTAGTGTTTCTTGGGATCATTTCAATGGAGAAACACAAGGTAAGCCTCAGTGTTGTGGAGCTGGAGATATGCGTTGCATATATGAGCAACATTGGTTTAAATTCAAAGCAGGCCTTGGTCACTATTCAAACAAAATTTGTTGAGCTAAGTTCTCTAAGAATTTTGTTATGGTTGGTTGTGGAATAAGGTATTGATGGTTAATAGAATTTTGGAGACTCTCAAATTATAGTTAAGTGGGTAAATGGAAAGAACTTAATACATAGTTTGTTGTTGAGATCACTTATGGAAGAGACCTTAAGTTTAAAATCATTGTTGGGTGTAATCTCCATTTTGCATGTTTATAGAGAAAGAAAACTTAGGGCAGATAAGCTTGCGAAAGAAAGAACAACCATGTAGGCAGGAGTTTGGAATATAATAGAAAATTTAAACACAACAAAATTTGAACACAAACTTCGACAAGCAAATCTGACGAATTTGACTGTGTCATCGGATTTCACCTTTAAAATTACAAATTTTGATCAATTTTTTATTAATTGATACATGGCATTGTCGGATATCCATCAGTCCTCGAAACTCCGACAACTACAATCAATTATCCGAGGTCATCTCGTAATGTTAAATTTTAAAAACTATAAATTATGGTAACATTTCGACATGTTTTCTATACAAGTGATGGGATGCAAAGATTATATTCTTCGCATATACTGGTTTCTGTAAAAGAATACATAGTTATTTAAATTCTTTTTGTGATTAAAAATAGTGAAGTGTGGAGCTTGATTTTTTAAGATTGATAATCTTCATTCAAGCTCTTTATGAGAAAATGTCAAATAGCAATATTCCTGATCCAAATGAACAAAATCGACAATTGCTTGCTAGATTGTGGGATGGACTGAAAAGAAAGGGTGATGGGAAATGTTATTGTCCATGTAGTAAATGCAAGGGCTTTAAAAGGAGAAGAATAAAGATCACAACAACCAGAAAACATTATAGGTAACATGGACACGCTAAGGGGGGGCATGAATATCGTCCATTTGTAAGTTTTGCATTATATATGTTTTTGTATTGATTGCTTTGAAATGTATGTATTATTTTAATATTTCTTATATTGACTAATATCTATTGATGGTTTCATGTACTTATAAAGGAAAGGCATCCAACGGCATATGGTCCGGAGGACGTGCTTTCAGACTAAGTACCGGAGGAACATGGAGCTATGAATAATGGAGAACAAGTTAATGATCATATTGAAGAAGATGATAATACTGATAACATAGTTGAAGATGATAGTACAAATACATTGATCCATGATACATTTAATGTTAGAATGGATGATGGTGATCATGAAAATGATGACTTTGATGGTGTTCATGATTTACCTCTCCTTGAGAAGGCATACAAACCCCTTTATGAGGGCTCCAACACAAATATTCTCTCTACTATATTGTTGATAATGAACTTGAAGGTTATGAATGGTATTTCAAACACGTCAATCAAACAAATGTTAAGGTATGTAATATATTCCATCACATATATATGATCGTGCTAAAGGTTATCATTGTTCGTCTAATAAAATTATTGTTAATTCACGAGTCAAATTAATATGGATGAAATGTATTTCATTAATATTGTTTATACATTATATTAACTAGTTTTTATTTTAATTTGTTGTAGTTTGATAGCTAAATTTTTGTTACCATCGTCAAATATTTTACCTCAGACATATCGAGATTTATCTACCATCATGAAAGAAATTGGAATGCAGTATGAAGCAATTCATGCATACCACGATGACCATGTTATATATTAGAATTAACATGAATTTGAAATTGAATGTTCGTAATGTCATATCAATAGATATCAAACAGATCAAGTAACAAAATGTGGAAATTGAACCCAAGATATAGATCAATTACATTCACAAAATTGCTAATCAAACATGCAAAATTCACACAAAAGGAGACTGAAATTGGAGCATAACTTAATCCTGTATTGAATAAGTGTACATTAGCCAACCATATGAAGTAATAAGCTGCTCAAATATATAATTACATGAGATATTCAAAAGCACTAGGTTGCTATTCGAATTGGTCAAAAATCAATCTTACTAAAACAAGTCAAATCCCCCATAGGTGCAAAAAGGACTTTCCAAATCCATGAAGATCCTCACGAATTAGCTAAAGCAAGTGGGAAAGCTAATATGTGGTGGAAAGACAACTCATTTATGCTTTTGTATGGAGAAAAGGAAGGAGGATGATGTGGTCAAAAAACAAGGCAAGTTTCCCTAGACTAGCTTTTCCTTTATGCCTTAAAACAACTGTAAAGCAAGGCAACTTTCAGAAAAAGCAGATATGTGCTTTAAGGAACTAGGAATAAAGCAGACATGCTAAATATGTTTCCAGGATGATTCCAAAGCACTCCATGACCCATTTTAGCAAGTATTGACTTCTAGGAACATGTAGAAGTCAACTAGCATAGAGAGGGAATCTAGAATTCTAGGAATAAGACAAAAATGATTTAATTGATGTCAAATATGGGTAACTATGGGTTGATTATTCTAAAACCCCCACTTAATCCTGACTTTATGAGTAAATATCAAAAAATTGTAGGGCCTAGCAACAAGGCTTAGTCACCCTTTTACATACTGCATGTCCATACAACCAAGGAAAGAGGCAAAAACCCAATGGGAAAATCCTCCCTTAAACATGGACTGGAAAACAAAATTTTGGAAATCTTGTCATTAATCATTATTCACCACATGATCAGCAGTCCCCGGCAGTGATTTAAGATTACTGGAGGTCTTCTCACAAAATACTTTGGTGAAGATGTCTCCTACTTGTTCTGAAGATGCACGGTAGAGTATAGCAATAGTACCATCATGCACAAGCTCCCTGATATAGTGCATATGGATCTCAATGTGCTTGGTTCTTTGTCTTTGAATTGGATTAGTGGAGATTCGAATGGTGCTTTGATTGTCACAATAGATGACTGTTGAAAACTCTGATTCGAAACCACATTCTCCAAGTATCCCCTGCAACCATAAACATTGAGTAGCTGCATTTACAGCTCCTCTATAATTTGCCTCTGAGATGAGAGTGTTATGGTACTTTGCTTCTTACTTGATCAACTGATTGGTCCTTTTGCAAGCATGAACACATATCCTGAGGTAGACTTTTGATCTGTGTTGTCACCTTCCCAATCACTGTCAGTAAATCCAACTAGCTCTAAGTCAGATTTTGGTTTGTAGAAAATCCCATGAGTCCTTGTTCCCTGAACAAAGTTTAGGATCCTCTTGGCTACTCTCCAATGGATCTCATGAAGCTGATCCATGTATCTTGAAGCCACATTAACTGCATAAGATAAGTTAGGTCGAGTATGTGTAAGAGGATGATCCATGTATCTTGAAGCCACACTAGCTGCATAAGATAAGTTAGGTCGAGTATGTGTAAGATAAAGAAAACACCCAATCAACTGCCTATACAGTGTATTATTTACCATAGGAGAAGAACCTGCTTCTTCAAGCTTAATTTTGATACCCATGAATTGGCTCAACAATCCCAAATCTGTCATAGAAAAGGCATGGTTCATTGCATCCTTCAAGGAGGCAATCTCTTTCTTTGAACTTCCTGTAATCAGTAGGTCATCCACATATAGAAAAATAATCATTAAATAACCATGAATCAGCTTCAAATAGACATTAGGATCATACTTGCGTCGAACAAAACTCAGTGACAACAGAAAGCCATCAATCTTGGCATACCAATCCCTGGGGGCTTGCTTGAGCCCATGCAATGATTTCTTCAACCTGCACACTAAAGATGGATTAGATACAAAACCTTCTGGTTGCTGCATATAAATCTCTTCATTAAGATCTTCATTCAGAAAGGCACACTTTACATCCATGTGATGTACCTCCCACTGCTTCGAAGCTGCAATGGCTAGGGCAATCCTTATGGAGTCCATCTTTGCCACTAGTGCAAAGGTCTCATTGTAGCCAATACCATGTACCTCAGAGTAGCCCTTGGATACCAATCCTGCCCTATATTTCAAAGGTGAACCATCAGCAACAAACTTAGTTTTGAAGATCCACTTACATTTCACTAGCTTTCTCCTTGGGGGGAAGATCAACCCGTTCCCATGTGTTGTTCTTCTGGAGCGAGTTGAATTCTTCTTTCATGGTTGTTTTCCATCTTGGATCATGTGCTGCATCTTCATATGTATGTGGATCAGAATCTATCATCAAATAACACTTCTCATCAAAAAGAGGATCTTTCACACAAAGGGCCCTCTCAAATTGAGATGTAGTCCTCCTAGTGTCATTAGGATTTCCAGCTAGTCCCCCAGCTACATGAATGGTCCTTGCTTCCCACTTTGGTCTTGTAGGGCTATTAGGATCTACAATTAATTCATCATTATTAGACATATCAGAATCAACAAACTCATTTGTCTCTTCACTTACAATCAATGGTTGTGGTAGTGAAGAGGACTCTCCAACTTCAACTGCTGCTAAAGGCTCTTCTTCGAACTGAACACTTCTTGCAATGAAAGATTTGTTAGTGCTCAAGTTGATCAGCTTGTACCATTTTGAATATTCAAAATACCCAACAAATAGGCACTCTTGTCTTTGGGGTTGCAAAGCCTTCCTCTTTTCAGTTAGAATTCTAGCCCAAGCCTTTGAGCCAAAAATCCTGAAATGGGTCACATCTAGCTTGTGCCCACTCCAAGATTCGAAAGGAGTCATACCATCAAGATGCTTATGTGGCACCCTAATTTGGATCTATGATGCACAGTTTATAGCTTCGGCCAAAAAATTTGGTGGCAAAGTTTTAGCCTCCATCATACAAGTTGCCATCTCCTTCAATGACCTGTTCTTTCTCTCAGAAACACCATTTTGCTATGGTGTGTAAGGGATAGAATGCTGCATCTGGATACCTGCATCTTTGCAATACTAGATGAACTCATACTTGACATACTCACCACCATTGTCAGATCTGAGGATCTTGAGTTTCCTCCCAGATTGGTTTTCAACCAAGGCTCTAAAGACTTTGAAGAGGTAAAAAACTTTAGACTTATGCTTTAGGAAGTGAACCCAACAATACCTGGAAAAGTCATCTATGAAGGTGAGTGCATATTTGGCTTGACTCATGGAAAAATGAGGGAATGGACCAAAAATGTCACCGTGGATCAACTCAAGAGGTCCAGAGGTTCTCTCATGACTAGCTCTCTCATACTTGTGCTCTGGGTGTTTTCCTAGGATACAACCTTGACATACTCCCTTAGAAAACTTGATCTTTGGTAACCCTATGACCATATCTTTTTTTCAATCAAATAGGAAAGATACGTGTAGTTAAGATGGCCAAATATTTCATTCCAAAGCTTGCTTGCTTCATTAGCATGAGTAAGAAGAGTAGAGGGGTTTGAGTAGGGTAGAAAATGGGAAAATTTGTATACCTTCGAAGTGTGATCAACAACACCTTTTGCTATGACTTTACCATTCGAAATCTCAATGATTTTAACTTCATTGGGGGAGAATATGACTTTCTTTGGAGACCCATTGTGAGTCATCTGATATAGTGACAAGAGATTAGAGGCAAGACTTGGAACATAATACACATTATTGAAATTACCATGGTCAAGATCAATCCTACCCTTTCCCATACTGCCAGTCAGAGAGTTGTCTCCCAAAACTATTGGTGGACCTTTCTACATGTCAACAGAAGAGAATATCTCTTTTGTTGAAACCATATGTCTGGAAGCTCCAGAATCAATGATGAAACTAGGTGAGCTTGAGGTTCCCACAACCAAGGCATGTACTCTCTCCCTGTCTTCTGAATTTGATCCTCCTTCCCTCTTCTTTGAGCAATCAGGAAGGGAGATGTTGTTCTTCTCCAGGAGTTGGGTCAACGTGTCTATCTACTTTTTCATACAAGATCTCTCAGAATGATATCCCTTACTGCAGTATGCGCACTTGCTCATTTCTCCTTTGTTCTTCTTCTTTTGGGGGTTCTTCTTGGAGCCCGAGGACTCCTCTTGAGACTTTTCCTTGTCTCTATTTTGTTCAGGTGGATTTTTAGCTTTTTCTTGATTTTTTAATCCACTTTTGAATCTCCAGTAACCAAAGCTTGGTCTTTGGAAGGTTTGATGGTGCCCATCATCACCAATTTATCTTGCTCATGAGTGAGGGATTCCATGAACTCAACAAGCTTCGGCATATTCCAAGTTCGAGCTGTCAATTTAGTGGCATAGAAGGTTGAAACAAACACTGAATAGTCAAGACCAAGCTTTGAGAGAATGGTCAAAACTAGTTGCTCCTCCTTCTTTTCAATCCCACATTGTTTTAACTCCAAAACAAGGGCCTTAAACTTGGTAAAATAGACTTGCAATGATTCGAAGCTACTGGGATTCAAGGAGATCAATTCATTATAGATTTGATGTCCTCTCATCTCATATGTCTTTCCAAAAATCTCTTCAATATTTTCCCACACCTCATTAGTAGATGTCAATGAATCAAGATGAAAGAGGAGGTCTCTTGAAATACTCGGACACAAAAGACCATAGGCCTCATCCCTCTGGTTGTGCCATTTGATTTTCTCTACAGCTGCATTGGGATCTGCCTCAGTATCCATTATAAACCTGTAGATACCTTTCACTCTCAACAATATCTCCATCTCAGCTTTCCATTCGAATAAATTGAATGGAATCAAGATGATCCTTTGAGATTGGTCCATATCTCAGCTCATGTGCCCTTCAATCAGCAGAATGTTCTCCCAGTCAGTGATTTCGAACCTGCAATAACAATTTGGAAGGAGATAAATTGATCTACAAAGGCTCTAATACCATGTGGAAATTGAACCCAAGAGATAGATCAATTACACTCACAAAATTGCTAATCAAACATGCAAAATTCACACAAAAGGAGACTGAAATTGGAGCATAACTTAATCATGTATTGAATAAGTGTACATTAGCCAACCATATGAAGTAATAGGCTGCTCAAATATATAATTACATGAGAGATTCGAAAGCACTAGGTTTCTATTCGAATTGGTCAAAAAGCAAGCTTACTAAAACAAGTCAAATCCCCCATAGGTGCAAAAAGGACTTTCCAAATCCATGAAGATACTCATAAATTAGCTAAAGCAAGTGGGAAAGATAATATGTGGTGGAAATACAACTCATTCATGCTTTTGTATGGATAAAAGGAAGGAGTCTGATGTGGTAAAAAAACAAGGCAAGTTCCCCTAGACTAGCTTTTCCTTTATGCCTTAAAATAACTGTAAAGCAAGGCATCTTTCAGAAAAAGCAGATATGTGCTTTAAGGAACTAGGAATAAAGCATACATGCTAAATATGTTTCCAGGATGATTCCAAAGCGCTCCATGAACCAATTTAGCAAGTATTGACTTCTAGGAACATGTAGAAGTCTACTAGCATAGAGAGGGAATATAGGATTCTAGGAATAAGACAAAAATGATTTAATTAATGTCAAATACGGGTAACTATGGGTTGATTATTCTAACACAAAATAGGTGCCTCGCAACGTTCTTCGTTATATTCCCATTATTCCAGGTTTTCAACGACTGTTCAGGTGCAAAAACATAGCGTAACATAAGTCAATATGACATTATTCGAATGCCTGCAAATGGTTCTGCATTTAGAGATATGGATGAAACATGGCCTCACTTTAAAGAAGAACCTCGTAATCTTAGGATTTCTTTGGCAACAGATGATGTCAATCCATTTACAGAGAGAGATCCATTTACTTGGTGTGGCCTATTTTTGTTATCAACAATAACATTCCTCCATGGTTGTCAATAAAGAGGTAGAACATAATGTTGTCGATGATTATTCTAGGTATATTGTGTCTACAATTTTTTTTTTGATGTAGTGGCTTCTCATTTGTTGTATTTTGTTGCATAATGTCATATATATATATATATTATTTTTCTCTTGTGCATGGTTTATATATCTAAATTGTTGCAATAATTATATATTTTATATGTTCAAATCAATCAGGTAAGTATCAAGTTAAAGATATGAATGCATATATCGAACCTCTTATTAATGAGCTACTACAGTTATGGAATGGCATTACTATGTATGACGTATCTAGACCAATACGACAAAGGCAATTTCAATTCCATGCAATGCTTGTATGGACAATACATGATGCCCCAAAGTTAACCCATTTTTGTGGTTTGTAATTATAAATTCCACTTTAATCGCATTTATTTTTATGAACTAGTTAATATATTATGCACACATGTTTTTTAAATAATCCATTCATTATATATATAATTATAATTGTCATATATAATCCATCTCTTTATGTAGGTCTTCAGACAAAGGGAAAATTTGCATGTCCAGTTTGTGGTCCTAAGATCAAATCTTGTCGTTCCAAAAGTTTAGGAAATGAGGCGTTTGATGAGTATAGGCACTTCCTCTCTAAGAACCATATGTATAGAACTACCAAAAAATATTTGTTCAATGGGAATCAAGAGACCGCATTAAAACCACATAGAATGACACCTTACTAATGGAATTTGCAATATAATAGAAATTGTCAAGGTACGAAGAATCATCGTATATGAAATGTTATTGAATTTTGTTTATTGTTTGTTGTTTACTGTAATTGACATTGATTTCTGTATTTTATTTATAAACTATGATTCATGATGATCGTCGTGATCATGGAAACATTATTGGGATTCCATGAGGAATGAAAAGTTATCCTAAACAAATTAGTAGGTTGCCCTACTATGAGCACCTATGAATTGCTCATCTATTTGATACAATGCATATCAGAAAGAATGTGGCTGAAACATTATGGCGAATATTGGATGGAAGGAATAAGAAAGAAAAAATTGTTAAATTTTGCAATGGCATTTAAGAAGCCAACCATGCAATGAAAGACGTCATTCAATTTCATAGCAACGAATACCAAATTAATTTAAACTCACTTCCATGGATGTTAACGGAGCAACAAAGTCATATTGTAAAATAAGTCATGCGAAAAATTAAATTTCCCACCGTATTTTGCTCCAACATGAAGAATATCATAACAAAGAAAGGTGATTTTGCGAGGGTGAAAACGCATGATTGACATATCTTCATGAAGTTAATTATTATGGTATGCATATAATTATTACTATATATTTTTATTCTAGTGCATATTGTTGGTATTTTTTTGTCTACTTTTGTAAAAAAATGAAACGATTTGTATATTGTTACAGTATGTTCTACCTCTCTCTCTCCCTGACAACTTCGACAACAATGTCAAACAAGTTATCTATAATCTTGGGAAATACATGCAGTAAGTAGCGATTTTTTGCATGCGCTTAGTGTTTGTTTAATTCATTGTAGAACTTATATTTGATTTTTATGCACTAATTCATGTTATGCAATATAATGTTTTTTTTGTTAAATCTTGTGATTGGTTTGCATTACTTGTAGATGGTTGTCATCTAAAGAAATCCATAAAGAAGAACTAAAGTATTAGAGGAGAGAAATTCCTTGTCTCATGTGTGAAATGCAGGCGCATATATCTTTGAAATTTTTCAGTCTACATGAACACTACCTCATACATCAAGTTGAGGAGATTGAATTGTGTGGACCTGTACACTCAAGGTCCATGTGGATTGTTGAGAGGCACTTTAAATTTTTGAAGGGTTTGGTTAGACAACGAGCATGTCCCGAGGGTTCTATGATGGAGGGATATATGGTATACCAAAACATGATGTATATTAGTGATTATATTCCTAAATTAGCGTCAAAGCTCATTTCAGGTCGCATTTGTGATCGACACTCCATTAACAATTTCGAATGGGAGTACTCGAAGGGGACAGGTAGATCGAGGAAGGTGAAAGGTAATTATTAACTAGTGGAGATTAATTAATATATACATTTGATTGTTGATTTTTATGTATATATCATACATATTCTATTTTTAATATTCAATATGCATCATTTAAAAGTGTATACTTTGTTAAGTAAATATACATTTGTATTGAATTTTAATTTTATTTTCATCAAACAGTTGGTCGAGAGTGGGATGCACTTCATTTATACATCACAAACAATATTGATTGGATGAAGGTATGGATTGCACGATGTGAACAATATGGTCATGGAATATCATGAGAAGGTGTGGCGTCATTGGTTAAAGCAACACATCGCAATGGAGATACCAATCTTACACAAAGGGAAATCTATTTAGCATATGGTTTAAAAGATAAACAAACAAGCATATCCATCAACCACACTATTTTTTTTAAACATATTTATGTATTTTTTCCCTGTAGGGCATAAACATGCACTTAATCATAAATGGATCATGATGTAATCTTTATGTGTATGGCTTGTCGTAGGTAAAACACCATAAGGCTATCTGGTGCAATGAATTAAATATTGCATCAAAAAGTTGTACGAAATGAAGAAAACATCAGATTGTGGGATATCTGTAGTCTTTGAGGTGACCAATGTTCCCTCTAGAAGTGACAGACATCCAAAACTCTTAGAAAATCGATACTATGGGTATTTAGAAGATATTCTTTAGTGTGACTTTAACTCCTTCAATGTAGTTCTGTTCGTTTTCAAATGGTACAGGTTATGATTGAATCAACATGATCTTGATAAAACTATTATTGAACATGATAATGGATTTACCATGGTTAATACAAGGTTGTTTGAGCCAGGAACATAGCCTTATGTTCTTCCAAGCCAATGTGAACAGTTATTTTACTCTGAGGTTCCAGGTAGGAGGGGCTGGTCATTTGTTGTGAGACACGATCTAAGGGGAATGCTGATAAAGTATAACATAGAGGAAGGTAATGAAGAGGGTCTCAAAGAAGAAGACGATGTTGAAGATGATCAACATGAGTTAAATGATCGTGTTCCAGAAGAAGATTTCGAAGAATTAGTTGAATCAGATGATGTAGCAGACAATGTCCATGAAGATGATATCGACGATGACATGATGAAGTCCATTAAAGTGTATGAGGTATGCCTTAATATATCTACTCTATATACTTTGATTTAATATTGATATAGAATTACTGAATTTTATTAGTACGTATAAATTAACTGTTTCCTAGTGTTTTTTCCATTTTCCTTGTATGTTGAAATATATGTTATAATTAGAGACATTGCTTCTTAAGTATGACAAAAAACACAATTTGTTTACATAGATTTTGTCCGGTTATGAGGAATTGCGAGTGATGCAAGGGGGGGGGGGGGACATAAGAGCTTCCACGACGTGAGTGGGGGGAAGGGGCCATAAGAGCTTCCACATTCAGGTGGTTGCCCCTTTTGATTGGATAATATTAAATTATTCTTGAAACAAAGAGAAGCTTAGTAAGGAAATGCACAATTATCATGCTATCCCAAATGGTGTGCTTGATCATGTATTGCACGGGGTCAACGTTGATTTTTTTAAATTTGTGCTTGCTTAGACTAATATTTGGCATGGTTAGACTAGACGCATGCATTGATGGTGTGGGAGGGTTTTCATACTCAAACATGACTGACACTAACAATTCAAGCATAAAAAAACCATACCTATAGATTAATTAATGTGTTGCAAGGGACCAATGTAGTTTTTTTTTTAATTTTTGCTTGCTTGGACTGGAATTTGGCATGGTTAGACTAGATGCACATATTGACGTTGTGGGATGGTTTCCATACTTAAACATGAATGACACTAACAATTTGAGCATAAAAAACCATACCTATAGATTAATTAATGTGTTGCATTGGGCCAATGTTGAATTTTTTTAAGTTTGTGCTTGCTTGGACTAAAATTTGGCATGGTTAGACTAGACTCATGCGGCCTTGTGGAAGGGTTTCCAGACTCAAACATGACTGACACTAACAATTCAAGCATCAAAAACCATGCCTATAGATTAATTAATGTACTGCACGGGGCCACCGTTGAAATTAAAAAAAAATTAATTGCTTGGACTGCAATTTGGCATGGTTAGACTAAACACACACATTGATGCTATGGGAGGGTTTCCAAAATCAAACATGATTGACACTAACAATTCAACCATCAAAAACCATACCTATAGATTAATTAATGTGCTACACAGGACCAAGGTTGAAATTTTTAAAATTTGTGCTTGCTTGGACCAAAATTTGGTATGGTTAGAATATATGCATGCATTGACACTGTGGGAGGGTTTCTAGACTCCAACATTACTGAGCCTAACAATTCGAGCATAAAAAACCATACATATAGATTAATTAATGTGTTGCACGGGCCTAACATTGAATTTTTGAAAATTTGTGCTTGCTTGGATTGAAATTTGGCATGGTTAGACTAGACACATGCATTGATGTTGTGGGAGGGTTTCCAAACTCAAACATGACTGACACTAACAATTAGAGCATAAAAAACCATACCTATAGATTAATTAATGTGTTGCATTGGGCCAATGCTAAAATTTTCAAAATTTGTGCTTGCTTGGATTGAAATTTGGCTAGAATAGACTCATGCATTGATGCCGTGAGAGGGTTTCCAGACTCAAACATGACTGACACTAACAATTCAAGAATCAAAAACCATATCTATAGATTAATTAATGTGTTGCACGGGGCCAACGCTGAAATTTTTAAATTTTTTGCTTGCTTGGACTGAAAATTGTTATGGTTAGAATAGACGCATGCTTTGATGCTGCGGGAGGGTTTCCAGACTTAAACATGACTGACACTAACAATTCGAGCGTAAAAAAACATACCTATAGATTAATTAATGTGATGCATGAGGCCAATGTTGAAATGTTTTAAATTTTTGCTTGCTTGGATTGAAATTTGGCATGGTTAGACTAGACACATGTAATGACACCATAGGAGCGTTTCCAGACTCAAACATGACTGACTCTAACAATTCGAGCATAAAAAACCATACCTATAGATTAATTAATGTGTTGCATGGGGCTAACATTGAATTTTTTAAAATTTTTGCTTGCTTGGACTGAAATTTGACATGGTTAGACTAGACGCACACATTGACGCCGTGGGAGGGTTTCTAGACTCAAATATGACTGACACTAACAATTCGATCATCAAAAACCATACCTGTAGATTAATTAGTGTGTTGCATGGGGCCAACGTTGAAATTTTTAAAATTTGTGCTTGCTTTGACTGAAATTTGGCATGGTTAGAATAGTCACACACATTGACCCAGTGGGAGGGTTTCCATACTCAAACATGACTGACACTATCAATTCAAGCATAAAAAACCATACCTATAGATAAATTAATATGTTGCACGGGGCCAACGTTGAAAGTTTTAAAATTTTTGCTTTCTTGCATTGAAATTTGGCATGGTTAGGCTAGACACATGCATTGACGCCGCATGAGGTTTCCAATCTTAAACATGACTGACACTAACAATTCAAGAATAAAAAAACACACCTATAGATTAATTAATGTGTTGCAAACGAGGCCAACTTTGAAAATTTTTAAATTTTTGCTTGATTGGACTGAAATTTGGCATGGTTAGACTAGACGCATGCATTGACGCTATGGGATGGTTTCCAGAATCAAACATGACTGACACTAACAATTTGAGTATAAAAAACCATACCTATAGATTAATTAATGTGCTGTAAACGGGGCCAACGTTGAATGTTTTTAAATTTTTGCTTGCAGTTCTTCATCAATAGACAATCCATTAATACACTTTAGTATTTATTCTAGATTTTGGAAAGTAATTATGTAATAATTTGGTTCTAGATTCTAAATATGAGATAGATAGATATGCACAAACTAATTATCAACACCCCCATTAAAACTATGCACAAGAATATTGAGTCACTTCTATCTAGTTTTTGTTTATAACAATAGATCTTGTAGACTAAGTTTTTGTTTATAACACTAACAAATGAAATATAAATGATCCAAAAAATTGCAACTTCTTCAATATGCTAATAATTTACTAACTTGAAAAGAATGCATAGTACCAATGTTATAATACCTTCATCCAACATAAAAAGTCATACTAACACAGAGGTGTGAAAATGCACTTTGTATTGTGTAATAATCCATTGAATTAACAAAAATGGGCTTCATGGATTTGGATGAAGCTTAAGCTTACATAAGCTTACATACAATTGTTCCATCCAAAAAGTGGAAGTTGTAGGTTTGCTTTCGGTGATATGTAGATTTGAAAATAATCTCATTTTTTTAATTGTTAATTTTTATATATTGGTTCTTTATATCCTTAACGTTACAACACCAAATACGTCTTATTTTACTTGAATTCATATTATTAATTATTTTCCCAAAATGAATTATGGGAAAATACTATGGGTTGCCATCCGCAAACTATTGTCCAATAAACATCCCAAAAATCCTCCGCCACCCAGCTAAGATAAGTGTACAATAAACTTGAGGTAAAAACATAACTGAACAATAATATCTCTAAATCTTGAAGATCAAGCTCCACAACCAACAACCAACACTTGGAGGGATCAAAGAGCGTTATTAGATCTATTATGTTACCATTAGATCTATGTATTTATGGGCATTAGTTTATAATCAATGAATGCGTCAATCTGTGGCTCGATTGCACTAGTTCTCTTATTTTTAAACATAAATTTACGAAGTGTAGTCAAAGAAGGATCATTGTAAATTTTGGTTATATCTAATTCAATCTGTTTTATGTTTTGTGGTTTAGATTTATTTCTCCCTACCCTCAATCTGTGGTTTTGTTCTAGTTGGATCTGTTATAGTTATGGTTTAGACCTAGTTCAGTTTGTCCTAAATTTATGGTTAGATTTAATTCCATCGTTATGAAACTTGTGGTTGGATCTAATTCAAATAAAAATGTGGCATAAATCTATTTCATCTCACAGTATTTTTTTAAAAGAATGGGATTGCCACTGTATTGTATTGTATTGTGGGTCTGGTTAATACCAAAATTTAAAAATTGTGAAGAGGTGCTCGATGGTATTCTATTTCATGAATACCAAAACATGGATGAGATCTTTATATTCATGAGTCTGATTGACTGAAATTAAGCAGCCATGTAGATATGTGGGGAATTACGTTTAACAATGGATAAGTTGTACAATATGTAGATTGTGCTTTCCAACCGTGCAGAGGCAGATCCAAGCCTCATTGCGATCGAATACAAGGTGGGTTGGTTTTTTTTTGAAACCTTCAAGTGGGTTCACATTTAAATGGTGAATACATTAACTTGAACTCACTATCAACCAAACGAGTTAAGAATGGAACAAAGTAGACTGATGTTAATCGATTGTAGGAATTTAGCGCAAATACATGGTTTACCATTGAATAATCAGTTAAATTCCCATCGGTTGAAGTGATTGATTGTAGCTTCAAAATGAATTTGATCAATCGAGGACACTTTTTGTGAGAGAGGAAAAAACAAGATTGATAATTCAGCCATAATGACTCAACATTGTCCCTTGCATCTGCTCAAGGCCGAGTATGATGAAACCTAACATTGATAGGGTGGATAATCTTGATCTGAGTTGAAGTAGACATGATCTGCTAGAAAACAACAATACTAGTATGCATGAGATTTAGAGGTAGAACGTTGTAGTTGATCTGTAGAATAAAAAAATATATCATTTACATCTGACCCTGATGCGATTCGATGGAAGGGAGAATAGAAGTGAGGGCTCAAATGACCATTCAAGATGATAAGAATTCTCTGGATCCATAGAATAACTCAGCTTTTCACACAAAACAATGGGACTTTCTGAGAAGGGTGGTGACATATACCCATGTTTCCATATTCAACAAATCTTGGTAGAACCCGCAACCCCGGATTTCACCAGGACGACATGGATTCCACTTAGAAGTATGTGGTGTGTCGTTGAACATACAATGCAACGCGTGGAAACCCATGCCAATGTGATTAGATGCAATGAATATAGACATCAAGCATTGCTGAGCATGTTGTGCATTCAGTATTGTATAGTGCATCCGGTATTGTATAGTGCACTCATGACTCCAGTTGGCCCGTAGTGACTGGTAGTAAGAGCCATGTAATAGTTTGTAGTAAACTAATAGTGGGTTACAGTGATAAATTTGAAGGGTGGTTCTTAATTTCAATTGGAAGGGTATTTATTTTCTGACCTCTTTACAGCGAAATAAATAATTGTATTTCAATTGATAAGTATAAATTAATTAAACCTTTTCATCAAAAAAATGTAAAAGACTTCAGTTGAAGCACACTTCATTATACAAAAAAACTACATAGACTATGGCATAGCCATATTGGAGCATTCAAGTGCAATCCAAGCTTGAGAGATGTAAGAATGATAATGATCCGGATTTATGCAGGAATGCAACAGAATACACAAATAACCATAGAAACAAATATGTAGCGGAAATAACACTTCATTTCATTAATCTATAATTGAAACTTGTTTACATACAGAATGGAAATAAACTAGCTAGAGTGCTGGTAGCTTATCTCTGAGAAGAGATGTGACAGCTACATGCCTCTGAATTCTGTGTTACAATGAGGCTCGAAGGCCTATATATTATTGAGAAAGAATGGAAACCCTACACATCCAAAAACCTAACCCTAGGAGGTGAAACGCCTTAATGTGGGCCCCGTTGGATAACTTGGTACATCAATTTCCTAGGGTCGTAACTTTAGCATACTACCTCTGTTTGACACGCATGATATATCATTAGAAAGATATGTTTAAGGACTACATCCATATATAGCAAATATTGAGTTCAAAATGGACTCATATTTACCGGACCATTCGATGCCAAAAAAACGTCGTTTAGGGCCTCAAAACGGCTCTGGAAGTTTAGGACCCGAAAACTGCCAAAAATAGTAAATTGTGCTACAATTAATGAAACTGGAAAACTAAAAGAAACAATGGTGGGGGTCCAAGAGGAATAGGTGGGTGGCCACCAATATCCTCCTGGATCATTCCTCCCCCCGTAGGAAGCAATGGTCGCCATTGCATTGAGTTCCTCCATGAGATGAGGAAACTTCTATTGAACTTGGTCCCTGGTGAGCCACTTTCCCTGGTGAAGGAGTTGGTCTGCTTTGACAACTCGATATAGCTGAATCTTCTGCTGGCGGGTGTTATTGATCTATGTGTCCATAATCCGATCATCGGTGGCTTGTTCCATGCAGTCAGAGTTTAACTCTGTTGGTGTGAGTTGTTCTACCACGTCTGATGTGTCCAGTAGAGGTGGAAAGTAGGGCCGAAGGCGGTCCACATTGAACACTGGGTGCAGACCAAGGAATGGAGGAATACTAAGCTCGAAGGCATTGTCCCCGACAGCCTTGGTGATGGTGTATGGCCCATATCGGAGCGGGCGAAGCTTGCGGTGGGGTCCAGCGAAGCGCTCCTTCTGCAAATGTAGCCACACTTTGTCGCCCACCTGGAAGTTGTGTTGCACTCGATGTTGATCATGTCGCTGCTTGTACTTAGCATTGGTTCTGTCCAATATGTCATGAACCTATTGGCGAATGTGCTGAATGCGCTCAATGAAGCTATTTGCCTTGGAAACTTCAGACTGGATATGAGCTGGATCAACCTGAGTAGCTGCAAATGGCATGGCTACGTCAATGGGACATAGTGGCTGGAATCCCAAGCCCACCTGAAAGGGGCTGTGGTTGTTTGAGCTATGGAGGGCCCGATTATAGCTGTGTTGTACATAGGGGGGCTCTCATCCCATGTGGGTGGATGCTTTGAGTTGTACATGTGCAAAATGTGTACGATCATCCTGTTGACGACCTCTGTCTGGCCATCAGTTTGGGGATGGAAAGCTGTAGAATTTGTGATCTTGGTGTCTAGCATTGACCATAGGCTAGACCAGAATGTACTAAGGAACCTACTATCCCGGTCTGAGATTATAGACTGTGGGATCCCATAGTGTACCCACACTCATTCAAAGAAGAGTTTAGCAGTGGCTTTCTTTCAATTATGCAAACTCCTTCTATTGAGTTTCCGATCAAAAGAATTTTGCTTTCTCTCCTCCCTTGGTGACTTGACTCAAGGGCCAAGTGATATGAGAGAATCCCAACACGAACCTGCAGTAGAAATTGGTAAGGCTTAAAAAGCTGTGAAGCTCTGTTAGAGTAGTTGGGGCTGGCCAATCCTGAATGACTTGGATCTTGGTTGGATCCACATGTACCCCACAGTCATCAACCAGACTGGAGGTGCTCTTCCCAAGTCTAGCTGAAGATCAGGATGTCATCCAAGTACACTACTACAAATGAGTTGGTGAATGGCTGCAAGATGTCGTCCATCAGTCTCATGAAGGTTGCAGGAGCATTCGTCAGCCCGGAAGGCATGACCAACCATTCGAAAAGGCCCTCCTTGGCTTTGAAGGCAGTCTTCCACACATCGGTCTGTTTGATCGGTACCTGGTGATACCCGGACTTTAAGTCGATCTTGCTAAAATATTTTGCCCCTTTAAGCTGGTCCAGGAGGTCATCAATCCGTGGGATCGGGTACCTATTCCAGACAGTGATCTTGTTCAACGTTCGATAGTCAATACAGAGTCTCCAAGTCCCATCATTCTTCTGTACCAACACGATCGGGCTCCCACAGGGTGATAAAATTGGCAGGATGTGACCCTTCTGCAACAGCTCCTAAATTTGCCTCTTGATTTCATCATTCTCCAGAACAGAATGGCGATAGATCGGTCCATTGGGCAGTGGCGCACCTGGGGTTAGATCGATGGGGTGCTTGACCTGACAGTGGAGAGGCACCCCGGTGGGTGAGGTGAATATGTCCCGGTACTCCTCCACGACCTTGTCCATTTGTTGTTGTCTTGCGAAGGGGCCCTGTCTGGAGGTTGTGGCAATGATCTTCTTCTTGCCTTGAGGGCGGATCATTAAGAAAACAAACTTCTTGGTTTTAGAAATGAGCTTACTGCATTGTTTTGCAGTAACCAAAGAGATAGCGGCACGGGGTGGTACCTCTAGTATTATGTACAAATTACTTCCCAACGTAATAATAACAACGCGAGGTTGGGACTCATACACAGCATGTCGCTTCCATAAGAATGGTTGACCTAATAATACATCACAAACATCAAGAGGAGCAATATCACATAATACCTCATCGGTGAAGGGCTTGATGCTGTAGGGAAGTTGGCACTGCTGGCTGACACGGAGATCTCGTCCTTGGTGTACGACTGCGGGTGTGCTGTGGTCGACAAACCCAACTGCTTCACGACCTATGTTGAAATCAGGTTTTTTTGGCTCCCACTATCGACAATGAACTGTAGCGGGGAACCCTTTACCCACATCTGGGAGTGGAAAAGACGCTCCTCCTCCTATGAATCTTCTGGTTCTTCCTTTTGGATATTCGTGGTGGCAACGATGGCATTGGGCTCTGCATCGATAATATTCTTCTCTCTGTCATTCCCCTTCTTGGGTTCTGATTCAGTGTCAGAGTATGCATCTGATTCAGAAGCCTTTATCTCGGCCACTAGTGACTGCTTAGCCCGACACTCACTTGTGTTGTGAGTGGGGTTCTTATGGAACTCGCACCACTTTCCCGCTTCCTTCTTCGGCTTTGCAGTGTTTCTCTTTGCTTGCGGCTTTGGAAAGTTTTCTTGAGTTGCCATGCCTTCGCTGTGTCCTTGGTTTTGCGGTTTGGGGGAACCTTTCCCTTGCTTCTGATTCACAGATCCAAAGTCTCGCTTTTTCTATTTGAATTTTTGCTCAATTTTGGCACGTACCGATATGCCGTACCAAGCGAGGAGACGTCGAGGAACTCTATTTTCTCCTGAATGTATCTGTGCAGACAACTACGGTACTTCAGCACCAAATGTTTCTCTGAATCTTTGATACCCAACTTGGTGCGTAGGGTATGGAACAGATTCGTTAGCTCATGTACATCTTGATCTCTTTGTTTCCGCAGTGTAGTCCATTGGATGTACTCGTCCTCATAGCTCCTCACCGGATAATATTGTCCTTTTATGGCATCTCAGAAAGAATTCTAAGTGGGTACAACCGAGAACAGAGAGGGTTCCTCCTCATCCTTTCTCTCATAGTAGGTTTCCCACCAGTCCTTGACATGGGGGGCGGCTTTGAGTAGAGAAAAATTAATCTTTTCCCGGTCAAAAAAGTCATGAATCGAGAAATATCCTTCTAATAGATTCAAACATTTATCTACGGTGTCTGCATTTATTCGACGACCAAATATGGGAATGTTGAAGTTTACTTGTACCTTAAAATGGGTTGCACCTCTAGAGTGGCTGCTAGATGCAGATGCGCTTCCAGTGGGAAGTCGTTGAAGGATTTGAGTGAAGTTATCCATCATCGCTTTCCTTTGTTTTTCAAGGGCCTCTTTGAGCAACATTTTGATAGGATATTTTGCACCCTCGTCTTTCTTTTCGTCCCCCATGGGTCGCCGTTGGGATTTGTGAGGCTGATCTTGCAAAGGTTCAACCAGATCGAGCCCTAACTCTTTATACCCCGCCCTCGTTGGGGACATGTAAAGAAGGATCGAGAAAGAGCAGATTGCTCTGATACCACTGATCCGGATTTATGCAGGAATGCAACAGAATACACTAATAACCATAGAAACAAATATGCAACGAAAATAACACTTCATTTCATTAATCAATAACTGAAACTTGTTTACATACAGAATGGAAATAAACTAGCTAGAGTGCTGGTAGCTTATCTCTGAGAAGAGATGTGGCGGCTACATGCCTCTGAACTCTGTGTTATAATGAGGCTCGAAGGCCTATATATTATTAAGAAATAATGGAAACCCTACACATCCAAAAACCTAACCCTAGGAGGTGAAACGCCTTAATGTGGGCCCCGTTGGGTAACTTGGTACATCAATCTCCCGGGGTCGTAACTTTAGCATACTACCTCCATTTGACGCACATGATATATCGTTAGAAAGATCTGTTTAAGGACTGCATCCATAAACAACAAATGTTGAGTCTGAAATAGACTCATATTTTCCCGACCATTTGATGCCAAAAAAACGTTATTTAGGGCCTCAAAACAGCTCCGGAAGTTTAGGACCCGAAAACTGCCAAAAATAGTAAATTGTGCTACAATTAAGGAAACTGGAAAACTGAAAGAAACAATGGTGGGGGTCCAAGAGGAATAGGTGGGTGGCTACCAATATCCTCTTGTATCAAATAAGGATTGGACACTTAAGAAAAAATAATACACAACTAAAAAAACATTAAAAAAAAAAATCCTACATACCAAGCAAGTTAGCAAAGCTGGCATAACCAAGGTTGGGGCATCGATTTTTTTTGTTCAATACTTGTCGTGAAAGCATACATGTATGGAATGAAGGGGAAATGGAATCAAGCCTAAGTCAATTGAAACTCACTACATGTGTGAGTCTCAAGAGTCTGCCTTTTAGATTGAACCAAAATACCAAAATAAGTTTATTAATGGCTATATTTGAGAAGTTCTAGGTGCGAGTAATTAAGGGCTCGAGGCTCTATGTCGAAACCGTTTTCCATGCATTGATGATGCAGGACACTACCCTCTTTATTGTCATACCAAAAGGCATGATAATGAGGAAAAAGACCTAAAATTATGGACTTCACCTTCAAATAATGCCTTGAATCACATCGGTAAGGAGTGATAAGAAGATCACAACAATCTGAGGTGTCAAATCTCAATTGATAGTGTTAATTAAAGACTTATATGGTAAATTTAATAGAAGACTTACTTATAGTTGTCTCTTATTCTTCCGATGAATTGGTATTATAAGGTGAGGATTTGCATGCATAATAATCATGGATTTAAAGAGAAAAGGATGTAAAATCAAGTAGTTTTTACAAGTAATTTTTACATTTGTGAGAAACCACAAATGTTTGGAATGATGGAGGGAGTTTACATCATGATTATGCCACCCATCAAATTGAAGACTATTCTTGAGCCAACAATTGTTTTTTTCATTTCATTAATAACCATAATTTCAACAATTGTTTTTTTCATTTCATTATTAACAATTATTTCTCCATATCGTGTGCCCAATGGCACCTCTCTATAGCAATGCATAAATCCACTTCTCAGAAATTTGTGATGGATGAAAAATTTAGATGGATGGGTAATTTCAAATGTTGTCCTTCTTTTGAAATGTTGATATAAATTATGCCCCTCTTGATTGGAAGGGTAAAATTCACATTTTAAATTTTTTTTGAAAGACAATTTTAACTTTACACTTCTGGGAAGTGCTAGAATCCCTTGGAAGGGCTGTGAAGGGTTCAATTTTGAATGACCCTGGTGGGTTATGTTAACAATCGTGGCTGGAGTATATCTCCTTGGAGGTCATAGGTTCAAAACTGGCAGGGGGTAGGGTTGTTCATTGGCCGGTTGTGATAAGGCTCAAACGGTAGGCGACCCTTGGGCTAGAGGCTCACCCCGGTGGGTTTCGGGACGTCTCCATCCCTGCTGAGTCACAAGCTACTGGTATATCTGGCTTGCCGACTGTTGAATATACTCTTGAGAAGTTGTTGTTCCCACGGTCTAAAAAAACAATCATGACTGGAGTAGGTTTATGAGGAATATGTGCTATAGTCATGCATTTTAGTGTATAACTCATAGAACCAGTGTTGTGGATTCCAAAACTTACGCGCAATGAGTGTCTCCTTACCAATATCTGGACAGGAACCGTAAGTGAATTGAATTTAATTAACATAATGTCACGCAAATATCGCGAAGAAGTGAAGTTTCCACGAAAACCTAGTGTGGTATATGTAGCCTCCACAATTATGTAAATACATATGGATAGGTAACATTTCCACCACTTTAAGAGAAAATAGGAGAGTGAATAAATCAATATTGAAGCAGTGTTGGCTATCTGATTCCATTTTTGTGGAGACTTAGTTTCAAGGTTTTCCATTTAAAGTTGAACTTTACTATGTAGGTTACTGATAAGTCATGAAAACCTACTGTAATGTTTTTATTACTTATGATTAATGACATGGATATTCAACATGAGTCTTTATTAAAGTTGAGTGTAAGCGTTAGTTAAATTGAAGATCACATGTAATCTTTGCTTTGTCAATACTTTGAGAATAAAATGTGGATATTGGCTATAAGAATTCATTATTATATTTGGTAAGAATTCATTATTATATTTGGTAAGTTAAATATTTGATAAGTAAAGAAATTCAATATATTATTATATTTCATTTAAATAAAATGTTTTAGTTCATTATAATGATATTTAGGTGCAACATTTATTTATTTAGTTTGTTTTAATGATATTTAGGTGTAACTTGTATTTATTTATCATTATTTTACTGTATCATTAATGATATTCCATGTAAGAATTGATTTTTATATTTCATTAAGTGTTTGAGCTAGTTATAATGATAAGTTATTTGTAATCTTTATTTGCCATTATTTTATGAGTAAGAATGTTTTTTTTGTAATGCTGTAGCTGAATTTATATTATAGGTACATAAAATAGAAAAAGAGTTACAAGGAAGGAAGCCGACTCATGAAGTCTCGGAAGGTTTTTCCTCCAACCAAGACCTCCAATGAGGCCGGGCTTCATCATAACAGAAAATTTCGTTCCATCGTGATAGTATTGCAGGATTTACAAAAGAGACCAGAGATTATTTTCGAACAATTAAACAGTAGTTAGACAAAAAAGATGGAGGAGAAGGGAGAATACTAGGGGCGATCCACCAATGCTTCATCTCTTTCGGGGCTGGGTTTGTCTTCCATAATTGGGCAACTCCCAAAGAAGTCTTCCTCCCATGCTTGAGAGTGGAGTGAAGAAAATGACTTCAGGACACGAAATCCATGCTTGAGCAATAAATAATTATATATATTGAAGATGATAATGATTACAAATGAAACTCGCCTTTATTGGCTTGAGGGTGTAAAATGAAAGGTTACACCCTTTCATATAATAATTAACTAATTTAATTAATATTTTATTTTATATTTGTTACACTGCCACTCCATTTAAGGGAGCTTTGTCCTCAAATTTGTGTTAGTGAAAGATGTAGTTGTCGAAATTGTTCGGATTCCCATGTTGCATCTTCTTCTGGGAGGTTTTTCCATTTTATAAGGTACTCTTTAATCACTCTTGTTCTTAATCTTCTTTCTCTGGTAGCAATGATATATTCTGGTTCAAAAATAATTCTTCCTTCATCATCTAACATGGGAAGTAGTGTCTATGCTTGCTGGTGTTGACCTATCATCCTTTTTAAGCATGAAACATGGAAGATAGTATGGACACGACTTGATTTCGGTAGCTCCAATGCATATGCCACGTGGCTGATCTTCTTATTGATTTGATATGGGCCATAAAATCATGGAGCTAATTTATTCTTTCTGCCTTGTTTAAGTGACAATTGTTTATAGGGTTGTAATCGTACAAATACCCAATCTCCAACTTCGAATTCTCATTTTGTTCGATGTCGATCTGCTTGTTGCTTCATTCTATTCCTTGCGGTGTTTAGATTCTCTTTAAGTATGTGTACAACCTTTTGATTTTATTCTAAATGGTCACTTACTGAGGCGACCCTTTCTTGGTTGGTAATGAGATCCTTCCATTTTGGGGGTGCATATCCATAGAGGGCTTGAAAAGGTGTCATTTTTGTTGATGTGTGATAAGTAGAATTATACCACCATTCTACAAGATGTAACCATTGAACCCATTTATTTTGTTTATCAGTTACGAAGCATCGAAGGTAGGTTTCTAAGCATTTGTTGACAACTTCTGTCTAACCATTTGTCTGAGGATGATAAGATGAGCTCATGTTAAGTGACATTCCAATCTGCTTACAGAATCCTCTCCAAAAATTACCTTTAAATTTTCCATCCCTATCACTCATGATAATCTTGGGAAAACCATGTAACTTGTAGATATTTTTACAGAAGGATTCCGCAGTTTCCTTTGCAGAATCAATTTTATTTTCTCCTATAAAATGTGTATATTTGGTTAACCTGTCTACTACTACTAGTATTTTGTCTTTCCCATCTGATACAGGTAGACCTTCAATGAAATCCATTGAAATTTTCTCCCACTTCTAGTTTGGGATATGCAGTGGATGGAGTAACCCAGGACTTGATATATCCTCTGCTTTATTTGTCTGACAAGTGTCACACTCTGCAACATACTTGTGAATGTCAACATTCATACCCTTCTAGAAGAATGATTGCCTTGCATTATAGTAAGTTTTATAAAATCCTACATGTCCAGCGGTTGGGCAGTCATGTGATTCTTTACACACTTTGGTCTTAAACCTAGAGTTTGCACTTAAGTAGATTTGTCCTTTGTACCATAAGAGGTCATTCTTCCATTAAAACTTTGGATACTGATTTATGTCGTTAATTGTGTAGCAAACCTTTGTATTCTTAGCATATTCGGTTCGGATTTCGTCCAAAAATTTTGGGATCACCATTAATATGACATAGACTTGTACCTCTTCATCTTTCCTTGATAGGGCGTCATCTACTACATTGTCCTTCCCCTTTTTATGTAAAATCTCCATATCGAAGGTAGAGATATTTTCGATCCACTTTTTTTGTTCAGTTGTTGATGTCTTTTGTTGTAATAAGTGTTGTATACTATTATGGTCTGTTCGAATTAGGAACTTGCTTTCCAATAGATATTGTCGCCATTCAGTTAATGCATGCATGATGGAAAGCATTTCCTTGTTGTATGTAGACTGTAGGTATTCTCTTTTGTTCAACTTCCTGCTCTCAAAAGGGATTGGATGACCTTCTTGCATTAGCACAACTCCTATCCCAAACTCTGAATCATCACATTCAATTACAAATGGTTTTGAAAAATCAGGTGTTGCCAGAACGGGAGTTGAATACATAATTTGTTTCAACATTTCAAAGCATTTTCTTGCTTCATCATCCCATTGAAAAGAATTCCCTTTTAGGAGATTTGTTAGTGGAGCAGTGACATGTTCATAGTTCTTGATGAACCTTCGATAGTAACCTGTTAATCCCAAAAATCCTCATAATTTTGAAACATTCTTGGGTTGGGGCCACTCCTTCATCGCTTGGATTTTCCTTGGGTCCACCTTGACTCCTTCCTTTGATATTATATAACCGAGATACTCCACTTCATGCTTCCCAAACGTGCATTTTGACTTCTTTGCATAGAATTGATTTTCCTTCAAAAGAGATAGAACCTTTTCTAGTTGCTTGAAATGTTCTTTCCATGTCTTGCTATATATAATGATGTCATCGAAGAATACTAACACAAATTTCCTTAAGTATGGCTGAAATAGTTCATTCATAGTTCCTTGGAATGTGGCAGGGGTATTAGTTAACCAAAAAGGCATTACTTTGAATTCATAATTTCCTTCATGAGTTTGGAAAGCAGTCTTTGCAATATCTTCTAATCGAACCCTAATTTGATAGTACCCTGACCTTAAATCGAGTTTTGAAAAATACTTCACGTCATGAAGTTCATCCAGCATATCGTCGATGAAGGGAATTGGAAACTTGTTTTTAATTGGTATTTTGTTTAATCCTCGATAATAAATGCATAGCCTGAATGATCCATCCTTCTTTCGTACTAACACGACTGGAGCTGCATATGGGCTTCTGCTCTTGGTGATTAGACCACACTTCAATAAGTCTTGAACTAACCTTTTGTTGCAGCTGCAACTTTTCTCCCAAATTTTTTGAAATTTTGGACCCTCCTTTTTTATTTTATCTTGCCTAGGAGTGTGGATTCATGAACTCTGTTTTGTTCTTCCCTATGCTACAGTTTGGTTTGAAGTGATGTCAGTTGCTTTCATGCTCTTCGGAAAACGGTTTCCTGTCTGCAAATGCGTTAACAATGGATTTTTGAAAACGATGTCTTTTTTGGTCTGAATGATTTCCCTCATCGCTATCGGAATTCTGTTTACGTTCAAGTCAGAGCTTGTTTCTCTTTGATGTCACTGTTTCGGGGGTTAAATGAACTATTTTCATCACTCCCCAGCCTAAATCTTTTGAAGACTTAATACTTTGTTTTTTATAAATTTTTGCTGTCGGAAGTTTTTGGATAGTTAAGCGGAAGCCGCAGTGCTTTTGTCTTCCGCAACGACGGCTCTGGAACGGACTAACCATCCGACTTATAGAGTTGCCGACCGCTGATGTTTTATTTTTCTGCGGAGCCCGTAGTCTTCCTGTCATCCACCGTTGAGGCTCTTCAGCAGAATAACCATCCACCATATAAATTTTCCTTTCGCCGATGTTTTATGTTGATTGCGGAACGTGCAGTCTAATGGTCTTCCACCGTTGCGGCTGTGAATAGGACTATTCTTCTGTAGTCCTTAGTCCTTTCGCTCGCCGATATGTTATTTTGCCACGGAGCCTGTAGTCTTCCCGTCTTCCACCATTGCGGCTGCGCAATGCACTAATCATCCGATGCCGTAGTCTTTTCGATGTCCGATGCTGCAGTGTTTAGTGTTTATTTCGCCAATGTTTTCTAGTATTGTGGAAGCCATAGTAAATTGTTCTCTCGCCGTTGCGGCTGCACAGTGCACCATCTCTCTGACGGTTGATTGGTTTATGTGCCGACGAATGCGGTTTAGTCTTCCGAGCCTCCGACTAGCGATATGTTATCTTGCCGCGGAGCCCATAGTCTGTCCATCTCCCGCCGTTGTGGCTCCTTTACGAACTAACCGTCCGATCCGTAGTTCTCCACCCGCCGAGGTGAGTTCGTGTTTTCGCCTGATGCTTAGTATTTTCCCGCCTTTCTTGTGTGCTTCCACTCTATTTTTCTATGGTGGTTACTGTGTCATTTTTGGTGTTTTCTTTGGAGGATGTCGAATGGTCCATATGCGACCTCGCTTGAGTTAAAGAATTTGTCTTTTGGGCTTGTGATTTTAGGATATGAACTCGCAGGATTTTTCTTTGCGTTATCATGCATTAAAGTTCATTTTACTGGATGTATGTTTTGACACATTTTGTGTACTCTGTCAATGATAAATGGTCTAAGAACAGTTTGTGTTTATGACAGGACGATCACAGCGAGTAAGATGTGTTTAAGATACAAAGTAGAAGGGAGGCAACAAGGAAGGAAGTGGTTGATGAACAGAGAAGCAGAAGCAGAGAAAAGAAGAAGAAAGTCAGGTTTAAGCTCTACAGGATCCAGCAAGAGACCAACGAATTACTGAGCAAGATAAATAAAGGCAGAGGCCCAGGCTTGGAAAAGTTTGGCAGATACCAAGCTGGTCCTTTTTTTTCATAAAAATGCTCTTAATTCATAAATATGAAATGTAACGTATTGCATAAATCATGAGCACTCACAAAGGACAAAATTGTGGGATTAAACGGTTGGGGAAGCCCAAAGGTCACCCGGTGGGGCAACCCAAAGGTTTTGCTGTTTTTGTATAAATGCAGGAAAGTTAGAGGGAATAAGGGACTTTTTCCCAGTTAGACATGTAAAAAGAGATATTGTAAGAAGAACTAATTTTTTTTGCAATAAAGAATTATTGTTTGCCTGTCGGAGAAAGTTTGGTGGGACGTTCAAATGCTATGCTATGGATTGGTGAAAGATGAACTATTTCGTTTTTCCAGTTTTGTCCATTAACTGTGAGATCATTCTAACTCTTAGAGCCTATGTTCTTGTTTGAATGATTTCTGGTTTATTTTGTGAAATTACCACCATGAGTAATGCATGCTGTTCATAAACAATTGGCTATCTGATTGTCTAAATATCTTTAATCGTTCATGTGTTGTAGGAAGGAGTATCAGCTATCTGTAATTTCTCTTTATAATGCATGCACAAAACACATTACTCATTAATGAATGATAATTTTGCTCCCTAGGGATAGGTTAGGTAGTTAGTTGTAATGTCTTGCTGTGTGTGATTTAGATACGAGAGAGTTTAAGACGAGAGGTAAGAACCTGCGCATCACATTGTGACTGCTCCTCATATTCTACATCAATCTGCATGTTAAATAAGCACTTGCATATCATGCTTTAAGTCAAAAAATACAAAAATATACACGGTGGACCGGGCCGCAACCGGTAAAACCCTTTGTTTTTTATACTTGACCTACGGTATCCGGACCGCAAACCGGACGGATTCCCTATACCAAACAGTCACGGGCTAGTTGGGAACGTTGACTGGGGAGAATCCCTTGCTGTCGTTGCCTACGAATTTCCAGGCCTCAACACCTTTCTATTTCTATTTTGTGATGGTGGGGATACCGATAAGGTTTAACTTTGATAGGGTTTGACCTTGATTTAACCTCGATTATGTGTTCTATACTTCTTTCAGGTGGTAGCTACATCGGTAAGTCTTCAAATATTTGTTTATATCTCTGAAGTAATTTTTGGATTTCTTCTTTGAACTTGTTCTGTTCGCATTGTTGACCTTCCATTTGATGGCATTGGATCACATATGCTGATGCTCCTTTTCGTATAAGTTCTCCATCTGTTGAGATGAAACTAATTATGTACCTGGTGGTTAGAAACCATGTAGTTTATAAATTTTTCCTTGCCATTTAAACTTGATGAAATGTTTTTAGTGATTAGCGAAGCATGTTCCCAATGTTTGTAACCATTGGACTCCCATAACGATATCCATTCCACCTAACGGTAATGTGTATAGTTGTGATTCTAATTTGAAGTCCTGTATTTGGAGTTTCACTTTGTGACATTTTCTGACTTTTTCAATTTTCTTTCCATCTGCAACCATCACTTCCATGTCCGGAACTAGATGTACAAACAACTTGAGTTTTCTGGCGACTCTTATATCAAGAAAGTTGTGGGTGCTTCCGGTGTCTACTAGCACTGTAACATTTTCATTTTTTATATGCCCTTTTAACTTGAGAGTCTGTGGTTGACTAATGCCTGTCATGGCTGTTAGGGATATTTTGAGGGTCTCTTCATTTCTGGATGCCATATTTACAATTGCCTCCTCTTCATCTTTTGACTCTTCTTCTTCTTTTGATTCACTATTCTCCTCTGCTTCACAAGTATATAATTCCTTTGAGCTGTCCTTGGGGCGACACCTATGTTTAGGATTCCATCTGTCTCCACATCGTCAAGATTCTCCTTCCCTCATTCGTTCATTTTCGAGGTTCTTCCCGTCGTCCCTTCTAGGTGGAGGGGTGTATTTGTTTATATTGTCCTTTGGAGTCGACTGGATGTTTCTCTGTGAATATGACTTCCCTTTATTTGATTGGAAATTGTGAAATTTGGCCTCAATTTCTTTTGCATTCTGTCTTGCTGCCTCAACATTCGGTATGTCATGCATTTTTAACTCTTTTTGTATGTATGGTTTTAGTCCTCCCAAGTAAGTTTCTAGTTGTTGTCTGTTTGATAACCCAAATACTCTGGTAGCGTGTGATTCCCATTGGTGTGTGAATTCTTCGATGTTTCCTTTTTGCTGTAACCTGGTAACCTTTGAGAAAAAATCATCTTCGTTGATTCCTTGAAACCTTTGAGGAAATCATTTTTGAACAAATTCCATGTGTATGTGAAATTGTCACCTTTCCACCACATATACCAGTTATAGGCATAGCCTTCAAGGTGCATAGATGCATACTTCACTTTTTCTTCATATGTTGTGATGTTATAGATATCGAAGTCTTCCTTTGCCTTATTTAACCACGTAATGCATTGTTTGTCATTTCCACTGAACTTTGACATTTCTATTTTTGCTTTGGGGGGATACACTACATAACCCTGATACTGATTGCCTCTTATCTTGTTGCATGGTGGTGATCCTGAATTGCTCGCTAAAGCACACGACATATCTGAACCGTCTTTTTGTTTTTGATGATCTTTTGTCTTATTCTTTTCCACCATTTCCATGAGCATATTTAACTTGTCATTCAGTTGGTCTTGTTTTTCCTTCATCCCGTCCAATTTGTCATCTAGCCTTCTATCTAACACTGAAACGACTTCCTCTCTGATTTCATTTTTCAGATTTGCATTGCAATTTTTTATTTCTTCCTTTAAATCCTCTTGACTCTTAATAATGTGATCATTGAAATCCTTCTCCAATTTTTTGATTTGGGCTTTAACTCCGTCATCATGCTTCTGAGGTGTGGTGGTGAATAATTGGACTCAATTTTGGCTTATGATGATGAGTAATATTCATGGGATTTTTTTTTGTGTATGCTTGATTAAAATGAAGTGGTAGTGATAAGAATAATATAATAATAATAATTATTTGAAATATTATAAAGTTAGAATATAATAAAGTTAATATTATATTTATTTAACATTATATATATATGTATTTTTTTTGAAAAAAAAATTGTAGGGTTTCTACGTGGAGGAGTTGGGCATGGAAGTTGGTAGGGGCAGAGCGGAAGAGGGATGCAAAGTGGAAGGAGGTGCAAAGGCGGAAGAGTGCCGGGATGAGAAGGGAGCTGCAGAGGTAGCATGGAGTGACATAGGTGGAGAGGGAGTAGCAAGGAGGAAGGTGGAGTATGCGGTGGATGAAGGAGGAGTGAGGGAGAGATGAGTGCGATGGAGGTGTGAGTAGAGGGTTATGGGGAGAGGAGGATGGCCGATGGGGGACGGAGAAGAGTAGGAAAGAGTTGATCGTGCATAATGGGTAGCGAAGGTCGGGAGATGGAGGAGGAGGCTGCGAGGTTAGGGATGCGTGTTTTGAATGGAGTGATAAGCGTATGGGTGAGTATGGAAAGGAAGAGAGTGGTGGATGAGTGGATTAAGGAACCAAATCCGAGTTCAAGGAGGAGCGATACCTGCTCTGATACCAAATGAAGCAATTGGCTTCAGAATACGAAATCCATGCTTGAGTAATACATAATTATATATATTGAAGATGATAATGTTTACAAATGAAACTCGCCTTTATAGGATTGAGCGATTAAAATGAAAGGTTACACCCTTTCATATAATAATTAACTAATTTAATTAATATTTTATTTTATATTTGTTACATGGAGCTTGGGCGATAGGGAATCAGTATTGCTTCCAATGATCTTCTCTCCAGAGGAAATATTTTGTATTGCAAGAGATCGATGGTCGTTGGCACGGGAAAGTTTTTCAACATGGGATGAGCCCGGCTTGATGAAGCTCCAGTTTCTTGCATGGTCGGTGCTATGAGTAAGAATGTTGATGTTCAATATAAATATTGTTTTTTACATTTGATTTTAGTAATTGTATTAGTTGTAATGGAAACTATATTTATAGAGAAAAGGGTAATCAATATTTAGTCAAGAATTTGAACTTGTTGATAGTTGAAAGAAAGGAAATTCCACCTTGTAGGTTGGAAGAGTTAGTTTGTAAATGGAGAGCCATAGGAGGAAAATTTAGGATATTTGGTAGATAACAAGAATTGGATTTATAAGTAAACGTGGAACTTATAAAAGGTTGTATCAAATTAATTGACAAGGGATGCATTCTTGATAAATTGTAACTAACAATACATGAAATGCTCTTTTTTCTTGCGAACTTCCATTAAGTGATGAAAGGTTCGAATGGAAATGGTTCAAATGACGAAAGGTCAAACACCAATGGATATGCTTAGCACGACAAGATGAACACAATGATGCTAACGACCTAACATGGTGAAGCCTACATGAAAAGACAACTAGTCCTCGAGATGGGAGTTGATGAGAATATGATGACCCACACATGATGTGACTTGGAAAGTGTATGAAGGTATTTTAGGATAACATGAATGATGAAATGAGGTAAGGAGAAGAGAAGCTCCTTGACATGAACATGAGGGTACTGACAAAAGGACTAGGAAATAAGATTTAATATGTTTGTCTAGGTCGCTTAGTTTTGATGCTTGAGAATTGTGTCAAGTTGAAAAATCATCTTTATTAAAAATTTATGGGTTTGAAAGTAGTCTTATGGGGGTGTTAAGTGACCTTTTCATTGATTTTGATGGTCACTCTTTCTTGGATAATCCATGATTATGATTTAGCAATATATGTTTTTACAAATTACAGATTGGTATAAATAGTTCCATTATGGATATAGATAGTCTTAAAAAGTTAAAGGGGGTTGAAAGATAATCTTTAGTATTTAAATACATATAATAAGAAGAAATTTGGAAAAGGCAATGAAATATTCGTACTAGGTTTGAAAGGGGTGAAATAAGTTGGAGTATATAGTTTAAAGTTTTGTAAATATTGTCTTGAGGTTGGGTAGTTTAATAGTAGGGTGTAATTGTAAATTGATGAAACTTTTTGTATGTCGGAAAATATTTCTTTAGAAATTAATATGAGCATGTGGAAATAGAATCAATAAGTTGTGAAATTTAGTCATAGGAAGCTTCCAAAATTGTGTCATGAGATTTTAAGTGGATCCAAGATTAGGTAACTTGTTAATTCCTAATTAATGAAATTTATTTAGTAGTCAAGTTGAAATAATAACGAGAAATGTGCCATATGTTTACATAATGCATTCAAGATAAATTGGTTTGAGTAAAATATTATGTTTGTATATAAATTGATTTATGTGTACATTATGAATTGAAGATGAAGTGGTTATGATTAATGTATCATGTTTACGAGTAATGATTCCTTATGTCTTATATAATTAAAGGATGTAAGGTATTGCATCTTGTATGAATAAGTGACTTATGTCAAGATATTGGCTTAATCAAAGTAATGAGTGGAGTTAATTACTTTAGGTCTAGTTATAAATTAATTCTTGGGTTTCCCAATATTGCAAAAGGACTAAACTTAAAACTTGGTGCATAAAAATATAGGTTTTATATTAACTTTGAGACAGTTCCTAAAGAGGGGGAGTATGTAATGCCCCACTTAGGAATCTGCAATGTAATTGAATGAAATCATTATGTATAGATAGAAATGACAACTTGATACTAAGGTATCATGGTTAGTGTCTATGTGTAACTATCCTGGCATGATTCATGTATGTTACACATGATAGATATAGTCCCAATATTGCGACCTGAAAGGATGCATTGGAAATACATAGATAGTATCCGTACTTATTCTATAACTTTGAGACGAAGTTTCCTGAAGTGGGGGTGTATGTAACACCATGTTTTTACCTTGAATTTTGAGATTATTATAACTAATATTTGAGGGAATTCTATGACGAATGAACCGACTACTTATTATTGGAAATCTAAAATAAATTTGCATTGACATATTTTTGATAGGATCTGATTTAGGATGACTTGGACTTGTGTGAAGCAATGAATTATTGATGACATATGACCTAAGAAGGATCATCTGACATATTGATAAGTAAATAATGAATATCAAAATAATATCGACATTTGATTAATTATGTATGCAGTTAGATTATGATTTTAAATGTGAATGAAAACTCATGTGAGTTTATTAGCAAGGATTAAAATTGTATAATGTTTGTACAAAAGTTATGTAGCATGTACTTTGATGGTGTGTCGAGTGTGATAGGAAAGGCAGGTACATGAACCGCAAGAAAGCATCAGTATGTAAAGACTTTAGCTGAGTCGACAACTATGGCAAGTGACATCAATCTTGTTTATGATATTATTTAATTGTGATATGTTTGATGCACATTAGGTATGATGTGAATAGACTCTGGATGAGTTGAGAACCTTCGATAGTTAATGTCAAATATATATTTATATTATGTTTGAAATCATATTTATAATATTTTATGCACATGATGTTTTATGGGAAAATGATGGGATTACGATTGCCAATCGATCAACATCAGGTGACATGGATGAAAAATTATACCTGTAAAACTAGAAAATTGGACGGTGTGATGAATTTTGAATAGAGTGAGGAAAACTCTAGTTCATCAAATGTGTGAGTCGTGAGGGTAGGCCATGAGTTGGTCACTCACGAACATTGTACTAGGGTGCACACGATAGGGATTCAACCTTATTCCGCAAGAACCACCTAGCTCTTCACAGGGTAGGTAAACTGAGGTGACATTAGATTAGTTGTCATAAACAACTCCCCACCTGTGGGAATTATCAAAAGGGAATGTTGGGAGCATAACACCTTGATAATTCTGGTCGCAACGAGAATGCGGCTGTAAACAACATCTATTTTAATTAAGGGAAATAATAAACTAATCATAAAGAACTTTAAGTAAATAATAAATAAAAAATGATAAATGATAAATAAATAAATAAACAAATAAGGTTCGGGGATACTGGCTATTTCGAAGCTCGGTAATTTGGCCTGCCCAGTCGGTTAAAGTTTTTTTTTTCCCAATGTTTGTATGTAATTGGTCGTTTCCTGCAGCCCAGGTTTTTGTGTCTGTCTGTCTTGGCTCAGGGCTTAGTTTTCTATGTTTTGGAAGGTCGGCTCAGGGTTTTAGTTGCTATGTTTTGGAAGGTCGGGCCTGCATGCCCATTTCGAGTCAAAATCTCAGTATGTTCAAGTTTTTTGGCCTCTATGGTGCATGTCTAGCTCTGAGTGTGGCTTCTCCCTGCTAGAGGACTGGCTATGTTTCTCTGATCTGTAATGGTTTCCATCTGAAGTAATATAATGTTTTTATTTACAAAAAATAAATAAATAAACAAATAAGGATAAATAAACTAAAATAAAGTTAAATTAAGAAATAAGTTAATAGATTAAATTAAGGAACTTGAACTAAAGTGAAATCCTAACTAATTGGAAAAGAAACAAAGAACTTAAGATAACTAAAAAGTGGGCGGGTAAATAAAATAAATAAATAAATAAATAAAAGTAAACTGGAAGTGGCGCGTGGGAAAAATGGGAATTAATGAAATGATTAATAAAAGATAAAGAAAAGGAATAATGAGGGATCTTTCATCATCATCTACTTTGGTCCTGCCATAGCTTTGAGCCAGAGCCAATTTGGTGGCTTTGAGGCGACTGTGGAAGAGTCTTGTTCAGTATGACATGAGTGAGGTTGGGAGCTTCCCAACAACATCCTGGCGTCGTACTTCCATTTCTATCAAGGTATTTCCAGCCCTATCGAGGTTAGGGGTCCCAGGGGAAGGAGAGTACCCGTCAGGGTATGGTAGGGAGGAAACCGATGGATCTGGAATGATTGGCAATCTGATGAAAAAAATTGCAGTGGAGTGACAAAAAAATAACCTTCTGCCTCGTCCTCAAATGACAACGACTAGCGATATCAACAGGTATTCTACTATTGTTAAAATTATTTCTGTTTGATGAATTAGAATTATTTAAACTAGTTGTACCATCGAGGCAACTCTTATAGTTTTTATGCATGTGCAATGATGAAATTTAAATTAGTGTTTTATGGGATATTGGAAGATATAAATAAAAAGAAATGTCAATAAATATTTTAATTTTTCTTAGATTTTATCCATTTATTGGAAAATAAGCATGCCCTTTAGTTGTATTTGTTGGACACCTTGGGGGGTTGTTACACATGTATCAGAGCGAGGTTCAGGCACTAGGACTTGGATCTCATCATTTGTTTAAGAGGGATGTGTTAATACTTGTTCATTGCACATAATTAGAAACCGTTACGAAGTTTATTTAGATTCATAGAGAAAAAGATTTTGTAATATAGATCTAAAGGAGATTCAGTAGATATGTATACATAACAAAAAAAATAAAAAAAAAATTCGACATGAGAATTTGGTATGTATAATTTACTTTTGAAAGCATTGAAAAAAAATAAGGTTGTGTATCGATCTAATTTTTTTGTTGATCTTCATTAGCTTCTTGGACAGTAGAGTTGTAAACTAGTTGATTATGGTGTGCCTTAATTGCCGAGGATTTTGTGTTGATATGTAAGATCCTTAGCCTTGGCTATAAATACCATAGATCCTAACTCAGAATGGAATCCTCACAAATTTTGTTGGCCATCTTTGCAATACAGATCCACGACTTTATAGCTACTAGTAGCCCGTGGGTCACAAATATTATAGGTCCCAAAGTTCTTGGAGGGATCAAAGGATTGTGTCAACCTACAACCATGAAAGGATGTTATTAGATATATTATGTTAGCATTATATCTATTTATTTATGGGATTTATTTTATAATCAATGAATGCATCAATCTGTGGATCGATTACACTAGATCTCTATTTTTTTACATAAATTTACAAAGTGTAGTCAACGAAGGAACATTGTAAATTTTGGTTATATCTAATTCAATCTATTTTAGGTTTTGTAGTTTAGATTTATTTCTCCCTGCCCTCAATCGATGGTTTTATTCTGTTCGGATCTGTTATAGCTATGGTTAGACCTTGTTTAATTTGTCCTAAATTTATGGTTAGATTCAATTCAATTGTTATGAAACTTGTGGTTGGATCTAATTCAAATAAAAATGTGGCATATATCTATTTCATCTTACAATTTTGTTTTTTAAAGAATGGGATTGCAACTGTATTATATTGTGGGTCTAGTTAATGCCAAAATTAAAAAAATGTGAAGAGGTGCTCGATGGTATTCTATTTCACGAATACCAAAACGTAGATGATGTCACGTCCCCTCCCACCTTGGAGGAGGAAACACGATCATTTCTTCTACCTGAGTCACCCATCTCTTATACTCAATGGATTCTGCACGCGTTTGATGATTCCCGTTTCTTTTCTTTTTTTCTCTTAAACCTCTTTCAGATCTACACAAGCAAGAATTTCCCTCCTGCTAACATTCTGGTCCAGACAGTGTATTGATTCTTTATCTTCCCCAAATCATAGAAAGATCAAATGGCTGAGAAGGACCACAACATAAATCAATCATCTCTATCAGTTCCACATCCGGAGAAAAATCAACGATGGAGAAGCATCCCACAAAAAATCAACGGTGCGGAGAGCTTCACTTTCGCAATCGAAAACATATCAAAATTTCACTACCGCACACCACGTCTGACATTTTGCATTCCGCATCCTGCATGTGGAATGACCGTTGCAGAGATCGAAGTTGCAGAAACCAAAATTTACCATAAGTCATTTCCGCATCCCGCATCCCGAATCCTGCAAATTGAGGAAAACAAATTTCTCCAAATGACATTTTTGCATCCCGCATCCCGCAAGTTGCGGAAAGGGAATCGTGGAAGGGAAAATGCAGAAAGTAGATTTCACCAAATGACATTTCCGCATCCTCCATCCCGCATCCTGCATCCCGCAAGTTGTGGAAAGGGAATTGCGGAAGGGAAAATGCGGAGTCCAAACTTCTGCAAAGTGCATTTTCGCATCCCGCAGGTTGCGGAAAGGAAGTTGCAGAAGGAAAAACCTGCGAAAATTCGATCTCTTTATCAGAAGCTTGTCCCACAACCAGCTATGTCACTGCAACATTCCACCCAACCATAAGCCAGTGTGCTCATCAATCTCTCAGGAACACTACCACCCCCGAGATGGGCATGATTTCCCCAAGGAATAAGGAACACTACCAGACTCTCTCACAACCAAGGATATAATAAAACTCAGTTAAGCCATCACAGTTGGGTTTATCAGGATTACATAGGAAGTGGTTCACACATAGTCAAAATTCACACAAGACATAGCCAGGCCAACTACTCGTTGGGTTTATCAGGCTAGAAAGGAGGTGGAAAGACTGACTGCTAGGCTAGTGAGCTCAATCCTAGAGATATGGACACCTGCACCAAATCTATCCTGGCTTCTAAAGCATCTACATAACCAACACCAGGAATCATTCCCTTCTCTGCTCCATAGTCCCTCGGGCTATGCCTTCCCTCTCCAGTGCTATCCCGGGTGTACAAAGAAGAAAACCAGCCCCCCAAATGTATCTATGAGGTTCCTTTTTACACTAGGTTCATCAGGCAGGTCCAGACTCCATTTTCATTTCCCCAAGCCAGTTTAGATACCACACAAGGATGTACATACAACGATTACAGTTATGGAATTAAGGAGACGTTACATAGGCCAACAAGGATGTACACATAACGATCACAGTTCTAGGTTCAAGAAAACATTACAGAGGCCAAGGAATGCACGCACACACAACAATTACAAACTTCTTAGCATTGCATGAGCCAGATCAATTGATACAATCACATAATCCAAATCTTCTTGATGGTTTATCAGTAAAATACGGTTTTTGGGTATGCGCGTTCAGGAAAAAAATTGACAGACAAGGAAATTGTGAAGGAGGAAACAAAACTAACATGAAGGATGAAAATTCAAGAGGTTTTCAGCATGAGTTTGCGTGTTTGAATGAAAACGAATGAATGAATGAATCCATGATCCATCAACAAAACGTCCTACCATTTTTTCCAAAACGCGAGGGAAGGTGAAACATGACCGCATGAGGAAATGGCATGCATTTTTGGGTGTTTTTCTTGCCCATGAAATAAAAAACATGATTTTAAGAAATGGTGCTTTGCCCATTTCGAATTTCTTCCAAAACTCTTCCCATTCCCACCAAATGACTCAAGGTTAAACACCCCCCCCGCCTTATCCTTAGGAAAATCATGCCCCCATCTCTTTAATGTTTGCGGTGCATAGCTGGTTGTAGGTTTTTTTTAATTAATTGTATTTTACATGATGTCTCAAGCATACCATGCATGGCTAGCACATAAACCATTGGCATTGATTCTAACCGCCGAGAACAAACACAAAATCAATGGTAGGGCCTTGGCCTTGAGCTCCTTGCAATGATTTAATACAATATTCACATCATTTGAAATTTAATATCATGGGTCAAAACCCGGGGTGTTACATTCCCCTCCCCCTTCAATAACACTGTCCTAAGTGCTTAACAATTTTAAAAAATAGAAAAATACATTGGCACCGCCCTCAGTTCCTTGAGAAATTGAACTAACAATGAATGTGCCAGTCGCATGGCATCCTCCAGCTCCCATGTAGCGTCCTCAAGACTGCAGTGCTTCCTATGCACCTTTTTCTATCCAATTGCATGATCTGGAGCTTTTCCAAGTCCTTGCTTGCATACATCAACACGCACCACATGATCTTCTTCTGGGTCTTGTAGAATCCTTCTCCTTAGCTTGGAACATTTCCAATGCCTCTGGAAACCAGCAACACCTACTCACAAGCCTCAAGCAATCAATCAATTCCTGTGTTAGTATTCACAAGATTTTCCAAAATCATAAATGAATCACATGCACATGTATAATGACATAGAATCAATCAAAACAAATTGTCAAATGAACCAAATACTTATCTGCATAAGTATCTTCTCCTGGTTCCACAGGTATATGACTTGGATTTATACAACCATGGCATTCACAACCCTGCCCCACCCCATACCTGGGTGTGCATTAAAGGGTAGCCAAATTTCTACAAGCCTCCGATTACCTGCAAATATCTTTTAATTGAGATCTGGCAGCTCTGCTTCAGAGCCTAAAACTCCCTCTAGGTTCTTACCAAGCTCGGTGTCCCTTTTCCGAACACCACAACAAATCAATTCACATGTCATATTTATTCCTATAAGATGCAATCTATAACAATTTTTTCAAAACTATGGCTACATCATATGCTCATGTATTTTTACAGAAAACCAATAACATCAAAAGTTTGATAAGTAGACCAAATATTTATATGTAGAACATCTCTTCAACCGGGATTTGGTAGCCCTTTCCAGATCCCAACACCTCCCTGAATGCTTAATAGAAGCTCTGCTTAAGGCACAACACTTCCTCCCAGCACTGACTAATGCTCAGGTGCTTACTTTCTAGGAACCATAATAGATTAAGTCACATGTCAGATTCATTTTCGTAGGATTTATTTTTTTAACAAGATTCTCAAAATCTCAGCTGAATCATTATGTACATGTGTTTTCACATAAATTCAACAAAGATGTGCTAAGTAATCAAATACTTATCTGTGTAGAAGTTCATGGTCATGGTCAACCCAGCTTCTAAGCCTAACACCTCCTTGGTGCTTAATGACAGCTCTAGCGTATGGGCCTAGCACCATTCCCAGGTGCTCACCAATGCGCAGGCGCTTACTTTTCAAACACCATAATACCTAGGGGTTATTCTCTTCATGGAGCCCCCACTCTTGTGACAGTCCCATTACGGCATGAATGTGTTCAGAAAGAAGTCTATCCAGATGTCTTACTCCTTGAGTGCCCCCAATGATGCATACCGGTGCCTAGCTGGCAGGGCGGAACATAAGCTATGTACCCTCGTAGATCCTTCCAAAGGAGTCATATTTCTTCAAATTCATCCTCCCAAATGCTATGTACTCCAGGGGTGGACCACCATCATCTCACCTACGTTACATATGAGCATGCAGTTTATATGAGAGGTCATCATAACAATAATGACAATTATATGTTTTCAAACCTATTCCAGGAACATCCCTCCGAGAAGCTATGTATCCAAGTACATCCTTCTGAGGATCCATGTACAACGAGCAAATGTTTTCATCATCTCACCCGCGTTACATATAAGTATGGAACTCATATGAGATGTCACCATAAAAATTTAAATATAGATTTCGAAATCTATTTCATGCCTGGATAAATTTCCGACTATCAAATGATTAATAACATTGATAGTCAATCCAAAATTCAATTTCACAATTCTAATTCCCACAAAAAATTGGATTTTGTAACCATGAGGTTGTCCTCATATTGTTTGGATTTTGCAAGTGGGGAGTACTCATCCCTGACCTACACATGCTACCCAAAACCTGGACATGCACATACAACATGTCATCTTGACACCATTTTAGATAAGCCAAATAGTTAATAATCATCAACAAAATTTAAAATCTGAAGTTCAAAATCTATTCTCTTCAAAAGTTAGATTTCAGTCATGAGATCCGTCTCCTAGCACATGGCAGTTTCTTGCCTTGGTTTCAGTGGGTACCACCAAACTGCTCTGCTCAGGTCATTCTACCTGTAGTCTTCGGGAAGGGTTATTTCTTCATGGAACTACAAGTTTGCATGTAGGCTTCTACAGTTTATACATAGACTCAACTTTTACTACAAAATATCCTTCAATGATCTTCCTGCAACACCTTGCTTCGAGGGTTGTCTTATGAACATTTTCGTCTGTGATCCTTACCTACTAGTCGCCAGACCTTAAGTCATTTCTGGAAAATACTTTTTTTCTTATTCGTTCCAAGGGGTCAACACTTATAGGCAATTGATACTTGTCCTTCATAGTGACTTTGTTCAGCTGTTTATAATCAATACACAACCAGAGTGTATCATCTTTCTTTTTCACAACCAAGGATGGTGTTTTCCAAGAAAACACACTCGATCTGAGGTACTTCTTTTCCTGCAATTCCTGTAGCTGCATTATTAGCTTCATCGTTTCTGGTATGCTCACCCAACAAGGTGTCTGGGATACTAGTGTTGCTCCCGATGTAAGTTCAAGGGTAACATTAGTGTCACGCTTCACTGGAATTTCACCAGGAAGAACATTCCTGACTTCCTGTAACATATGAAACCCCTCCAATCTAGGAGTACCATTCTTTTCTATCTCCAAAATATGAGCTGCATATACCCTGCGATCTTTCCCATAGAATTTCTCTAGTTTCATTGTGGAAGAATTTCTTCCCGAGATTACTTTTGGAAAGCCTTTCACAACCCTTAGGTTTCCTTCTTCATCCAAGCACTCAAAAGTCTTGTTGTAACAATTAAGATTTTCTCTGTGTGCTTCCAACCAATCCATTCGAATGAGGACATCATATGGTTTAAGTGGCAGAACATTCAGATCTGCACAGGTGACTAACCCATTCATGACCAATGGACATTTAATTATCACCTCACTAATCTTCTTCTTAGTTCTCGTGGCTAGTTGGACTAACCATGATCTTTTGTGCATAGAATTCTTCAAAGGGCACATCTCAACAAATCTAGGGGTAATATTGCTGTGAGTCGATCTAGGGTCAATCAAAACAAAAACAGTCCATTTAGCAATCTCACCCTCAACTTCCACCATAGTCGAGTTATGACCTGCATGGTGGTCTTCTAAAACTACACAAATTTTAGGAATGATCCTTGCTTCATGATCCATAGTTTCAGCTTATTGGGTTCCAGGGACTTGATCCTCATTCTTATTCGCAAGTGGAAAATCCCTGTGTAGATGGAATCCTCCACATCCCGAGCATTTGAGTGGTTCCTTTATATTTTCCTTCATTATTCTAGCGGGTTCAATCACAGCTTGTGATGGCTGCCTTCGCTGCTTCAGGAGGTGAGAAGGTTTAAAATCTTTCTTCCTTGGTTTAAGCTTTCTATTCTTCTTGTGTGGATTTTTCCTACTCCCTTCCGCCTCTATTAATTGATGCCTAGAGTTTATTTTCCTTTGGAGATATGCCACATTCTACAGCATGGCTGTAATTAACTAGTTTTGTTCTACCATAGCTTTGACCAACCTTTTATTTTCTTCCTTGCAATCCTTTAACTCTATCCTCAAGATTCTTATGGTAACTGCAACATCTAGGAAACTCTCTTGTTCCCTGTTCCTAATCGTCTTAGCTCCATGACATTAGGTATTGAAAGCTGGCCTTACATACCTTTCTTCATGTGGAAAAATCCGACGCAAATGGGGTCCTCCACATCTCCAGCATTTGAGTGGTATTCTGCCCTCTTGTGGATCCCTTAGATTTTTCCCCATAGCGTCTTTTCATGCTCACAGGTATCCCGCACGTCATTCATGTTGTTACTTTTCTGGTCATTGATCTTCTTTGACCTCTCTGGGTCGGACCAATATCGATTCTTGAATATACTCTTTGGTTTTGCAAAATGTGTTAACAAGATTGTTTGTTAGTCAATCTAAAAAAATTAAATAATTACTTACCAGTTGCTTCTTGTAGTCATGAATGGTCAATGGGTCTTTCATCGTGTTGGCTAAGCCTAGCAATTCTGCTAATTATCACTCTTCTGGCTATAGTTCTTCTCTACAATAGCGACTTCCTTCCTTTGTCACTTCTCTCCATGGCCCATTGAGGCCCAAAGTTACAACATGATCTCTGATACCACACGGTCATGTCCCCTCCCGCCTTGGAGGAGGAAACGCGATCATTTCTTCTACCCGAGTCACCCATCTCTTATACTCAATAGATTCTACACGCGTTTGATGATTCCCATTTATTTTTTTTCTCTTAAATCTCTTTCAAATCTACACAAGCAAGAATTTCCCTCCTACTAACATTCTGATCCAGACAATGTATTGATTCTTTATCTTCCCTAAATCGCAAAAATATCGAGTGGTTGAGAAGGACCGCAATGGAAATCAACAGTCTCTTTCAGTTCTGCATCCGGAGACAAATTGATGACGGAGAAGCATCTCGCAAAAAATCAATGGTGTGGAGAGCTTCACTTGCAGAATCGAAAACATATCAAAATTTCACTCTTGCATCCCACATCCCACATGTCGCATTCCACATCATGCATGCAGCATGACCATTGTAGAGATCGAAGTTGCAGAAATCAAAATTTACCGTAAGTAATTTCCACATCCCGCAGCCGACATCTTGCATCCTGCATCCTGCAAGTTGCGGAAGGGAAAATATGGAAAGCAAATTTCGCCAAATGACATTTCTGTATCTTGCATCCTGCAAGTTACAGAAGGGAAAATGCCGAGTCCAAACTTCTGCAAAGTGCATTTCCGCATCCTGCATGCCGCATCCCACAGGTTGCAGAAAGGAAGTTGTGGAAGGAAAAATCTGCAGAAATTCGATCTCTTTATCAGAAGCTTGTCCGATAACCAGCTATGTCACTGCAATGTTCCACCCAACCATAGGCCGGTGTGCTCATCAATCTCTCAGCAAGACTGCCACCCTTGAGCTGGGCATGATTTCCCAAGGAATAAGGAACACTAGTAGACTCTCTCACAACCAAGGATACAATAAAACTCACTTAAGCCATCACAGTTGGGTTTATCATGCTTACACAGGCAGTGGTTCACACATAGTCAAAATTCACACAAGACACAGCCAAGACAACTACCCATTGGGTTTATTAGGCTAGAAAGGAGGTGGAAAGACTGTCTTCTAGGCTAGTGAGCTCAATCCTAGAGCTATGGACACCTTCACCAAATCTATCCTGGCTTCTAAAGCATCTACATAACCAACACCAGGAATCATTCCCTTCTCTGCTCCACAGTCCCTCGGGCTATGCCTTCCCTCTCCAGTGCTATCCCAGGTGTACAAAGAAGAAAACCAACCCCCCAAATCTATATGTGAGGTTCCTTTTTACACTAGGTTCATCAGGCAGGTCTAGACTCCATTTCCATTTCCCCAAGCCATTTCAGATACCACACAAGGATGTACATACAACGATTACAGTCCTGGAATTAAGGAGACGTTACATAGGCCAACAAGGATGTACACACAAAAACTTGAGAGTTCTCTTAAATATCATATGTTTGAAGCAGTTTCTAGTCCAGTCAAAGTATCGATTAGACATGTGGCTTTTAGCTCCATCCAAACACAACACATTCTGTTGGGGTTGAACGAAGTCCTCTTCCATTCAATAAAAAATCCCGATTGTATCTATCCCTTTGCTAAAGATCAGGGCCCATAGTTCTAGGTTCAAGAAAACATTACAGAGGCCAAGTAATGCATGCACACACAACAATTACAAACTTTTGAGCATTGCATGAGCTAGATTGAATGATACAATCACATAATCCAAATCTTCTTGCTGGTTTATCAGTAAAACACGGTGTCTAGGTATGCACGTTCAGAAAATGATTGACAGATAGGGAAATCATGAAGGAGGAAACAAAACTGACATGAAGGATGAAACTTCGAGAGGTTTTCTACGTGCTTGAATGAAAATGAATGAATGAATGAATCCATGATCCATCAAAAAAACGTCCTGCCGATTTTTGCAAAACGTGAGGGAAGGTGAAACATGAACGCATGAGGGAATGACATGCATTTTTGGGTGTTTTTCTTGCCCATGCAATAAAAAACACGATTTTTAGAAATGGTGCTCTGCCCATTTCGAATTTCTGCCAAAAATATTCCCATTCCCACCAAACAACTCAAGGTTAAACATACCCCCCCTTATCCTTAGGAAAATCATGTCCCCATCTCTTTAATGTTTGCTGCACATAACTGGCTATAGGTTTTTTTTAATTAATTGTATTTTACATGATGTATGAAGAATACCATGCCTGGAAAGCACATAAACCATCAACGTTGATTCTAATCGCCGAAGACAAACACAAAATCAATGGCAGGGCCTTATCCTTGAGCTCCTTGCCATGATTTAATACAATATTCACATCATTTGAAATTTAATATCACGGGGTCAAAACCAGGGGTGTTACAGATGAGATTTGTCTATTCTCGAGTCCGATTAATTAAAATTAAGTAGACATGTAGATTCGTGGGGCATTACATTGAACAATGGATAAATTGTACAATCCGTATATTTTTCTTTCTAACAGTGGAGAGACAAACCCAAGCCTCAAGGTGATCGAGTGCAAGGTGGGTTTGTTTTTTCAAAACCCTGAAATGGGTTCGAGTTTAAATGGTGAATACATTAACTTGAACTCATTAGCAACCAAACGAGTTCATAATGGAAGTAAGTATACCATTGTTGATGGAATGTAGAAATTTAGCGCAAATACATGGTTTACCATTGAATAATCAGTTCAATTCCCATCACTTGAAGTGATTGATTGTAGCTTCAAAATGAATTTGATCAATTTAGGACACTTTTCGTGAGAGAATTTTTTTTATATAATTCAGCCATAATGACTCAACATTGTCCCTTGCATTTGCTCAAGGTCGAGTACGATGGGAACCTAACATTGATAGGGCAGATAATCTTGATCTGAGTTGAAAGAGACATGATCTGCACAAAACAATGATACTTGTATGAATGGGATTTAGAGGTAGAACGTTGCAGTTGATCTATAGAATAGTGAGTTGTTGGATTGCAAGTTATCCTCTTAAAACAAATATATCTTTTGCATGTGACCTCGATGCGATTTGATGGAAGGGAGCATATAAGTGAGGGTTCAAACTGTTGGAATATATTAAACCCACTCATAACTTAGGATAAAATATTTAATCATTATTTGATTAAATTCCTACCCACTAGATACATAGTTTGCATCCACTTGCACCTTAAAGTCAACACATGCCATCTATACCCCAGGAATGCTGTATTTCTTAATCTGGCTTGATATTGACCACTTTATTGACTCCCAGAATTAGTAACTACGCTTTCCCACAGACTTGATCTGCTATAAAACAATGATACTGGTATGAATGGGATTTAGAGGTAGAACGTTGCAGTTGATTTGTAGAATAGTGAGTTGTTGGATTGCAAGTTATCCTCTTAAAACAAATATATCATTTGCATGTGACCCCGATGCAATTTGATGGAAGGGAGCATAGAAGTGAGGGTTTAAACTGTTGGAATATATTAAACCCACTCATAACTTAGGATAAAATATTTAATCATTATTTAATTAAATTCCTACCCACTAGCTAATTAGTTGGCATCCACTTGCACCTTAAAGTCAACACATGCCATCTATACCCCAGGAATGCTTTATTTCTTATTCTGGGTTGATCTTGACCACTTTATTGAATCCCATAATTAGTAACTATGCTTTCCTACAAACTTTTCCTCATTACTCTTTTATCATGCTTTTATGTGGATAAGGTAAATCTAGTTAACTAGGAAACTAGCATCTTTTGTTTCCAACCCATACTCCATGGTTTTCTCTCTGTTTTATAGGATTATCATGTTTTTCCATCACCCTTGACAACTCACTCATGCTTTTCCTACTTCGTGAGGTCCTTGACTGATTTGGGAAGTGCTTTTGCCACCTATGGGGGTTTATCATATTTGGTAAGTCTACCTTTCTGAGCTTTATGAGTTGTCTCCATACAACTCAATTTTACCTATGACAGATGTACTATTTATGTAGACTATTATTCATCAATAATTAATGGAAGGATACAATCCAATATCCATCTCTTCATTCATGTGATTCAATCTCTTTTCTTCTCTCTATTTTTCTTATGTATGCTTGTGAGAATTATCTTAGTAGAAAGATCTATTTCCTACGCTTCTTCTTAGCATATTTTCTCATTGCATTGGAGATATTATTTCTACATGGTATTAGAGCTCAAGTTTTCTCAAGTTCTACAGAGTTGAGGAGCGCATCTAGTCTCCTATTCCTCTTTGAAGAAGAGCTTGTCTAGATTACAAGATTTTCTCCTAGTTTTGTTTTGCAGGTTACAAAGAGTATATCCTAGAGAATTCAACAAATTCAATATGGATTCAAAATTTCCTCTACTATCTCTTTTAAACCATGATGGTTAGAATCCAAATATGAGTGCATACTTGAAGAGGCAATGCCTCTTTGATGTCTCCATTGGTGCATTAAGCGAACTTGAGTCTTATGAAAAGAAGATTGGCTGGTTGAATAATTGTAATAGAGATTATGGAATGATGTGTTTGAAAATGTCTCCAAATATACATCATCTCATATATTCTGCTGAATATCCATTTAAGCTTTGGAACAATTTGGACAAAGCTTTTGGTGTGCAGGAAGTAGAAGATGAAGCATGGAGTGAACCCAACATCTCCTCATGTTCTCTCTCTCCTCATGTTCTCTCTCTCAAGATTTATTGGCCTCTACATTCTCTAATGAATTTGATCATAATGAAGAAGTTTCTCATACAGTTCATGTTGATGCTACCCTCTTTTATTATAATTCTTCCTCCTTCAATCAAGAAGCAAATATTGAAGAGCCATCTTTTTTTCTGTGTCTCTTGAAGGTGATTATTCTTCTTGTGATACTAATGATGAAAAATAAGTAACATATGGAGCTTCTATATATACCGATGATGATCCATTCACCCATTCAATGTTCTCTATATATTCTATCTTAGATTCTGAGATCTATGTGCCAGATCTTCCACACTTTGTCCATAACTCTCTCATTGATGGTGCGCAACCCAGTGACTTCCAGGAGGTTTGCTTAGCCATATCAAGTCCTAATAGTACCTTTCCACTTACCATACTTTATCTCATGTGATTTTTCATCTCCTCCTTTGTTCCTGTAATCAATCCACAGAGCCTCTTTGAATATTTTGAACATCTCCTTCCTTCCTCCTTTCATACTTCTACTACAGAGGATTCATTATCAGTGTATTCCCATGAGTCTACTGATATGCTTATATGTTTTCTTTTGGATTATTTGGAAGCTATATAAACCCATGGAGCCCATGAATTCACACTCTTTGATCCTATGCCTTCGCTATGTTCCTACATGATCACTTGCACACATCCTCTCTGTGTAAATGAAGTTGGAGACCTCATACATTCACTTGGACTCTTATTTCACTTATATGGAGTTGATTTCATCTCTATTGGTTCGGAGTTAAAGTCATTACATAATCTTGGAGCTGATTACAACTCTCAAGAGCTTTCAAATCATTGGATCTCAGTTGTTCTACATGGTCCTAGTTTCCATCCTGCAGTTGTCCTTGATACAGGTGAGCAGATTTCTCTTCTTCCCAAGAAGAAGATTCCTCTAAACATCAGAATTTAGTTTGGAGGAGGATCACCAACATTTTTTGGTTTTCCTCTCATGTCCTATCTTGAGGGAGGATTTTCCCCATGTGGTTTTTCCTCTTTCCTCATCTTTTTGGACATAATAATTGTTAAAGGGTGACCATAGCCTTATTGCTGGGCCCTATATGCATCCATATGCATCTACATATCATCACAACGTTAGACTTAAAGGGGGGTGTTGGAATATATTAAACCCACTCATAGCTTAGGATAAAGTATTTAATCATTATTTGATTAAATTCCTAACCACTAGATAACTAGTTAACATCCACTTGCACCTTAAAGTCAACACATGCCATCTATACCCCAGGAATGCTTTATTTCTAATTCTGGGTTGATCTTGACCAGTTTATTGACTCCCATAATTAGTAACTGCGCTTTCCTGCAGATCTGCCTTATTATGCTTTTATCCTGTTTTTCTGTGGATAAGGTAAATCTAGTTAACTAGGAAATTGGTATTTTTTGTTGCCAACCCATCCTCCATGATTTTCTCTCCATTTTCCAGGATTAGCATGTTTTTCCATCACCCTTGACAACTCACTCATGATTTTTATAATTTGTGAGGTCCTTGACTGATTTGGGAAGTTCTTTAGCCACCTATGGGGGTTTATCATATTTGGTAAGTCTACATTTCTGATTTTTATGAGTTGTCTCCATACAAATCAATTTTACCTATGAGGGATGTACTATTTATGTAGACTATTATTCATCATTAATTAATGGAAGGCTCTACACTTCAATATTCATCTCTTCATTCATGTGAGTCGGTCTCTTTTCTTCTCTCTATTTTTCTTGTGTATGCTTGTGAGAATTATCTTAGTAGCAAGATCTATTTCCCGTGCTTCTTCTTAGAATATTTGATCATAGAATTGGAGCTATTATTTCTACACAAATGACCATTGAATATGATAAGTATTCTTTGGATCCATAGAATAGCTCATCCTTTCACACAAAACTAGACCTTAACTCGGTTGCAGATAGAATGGGATTGTCTGAGAATGATGGTGACATATACCAATGTTTCCATACTCGACAAATCTCGGTAGAACCCGCATCCATGGATTTTTCCAGGATGCCATGGATTCCACTTAGAAGTATGTGTTGTGTCATTGAACATACAATGCAACGCATGGAAACCCATGCCACTGTGATTAGATGCAACAGATATAGACATCAAGCATTGTTGAAGATTTTGTGCATTCGATATTGTATAGTGCACTCATGACTCCGGTTGGCCAGTATTGACTGGTAGTAAAAGCCACGGGATAGTTTGTAGTCAAATAATAGTGGGTTATGTTAAAAATCGTGGCTGGAGCAGGTTTACGAGGAATATGTGCTACAGTCATGCAGTTTAGTGTACAATTGATATAACCACTGTTGCATATTCCAAAACTTATGTGTAGTGTTTAATATGGAATTTGAGTGATGCGTTTCCAATATATGTTTTGGATCCATAAGTGAATTTAATTATGAGCAGAAGTTGGAAGGAACAAAGGTCAACTCCATTGCAGTGATGTAAATGGAACTAAAATGTTTGTGTTGTCTATGCAGGCCCGAGTGAGAAATACCAATTTATAGTCTTTGAGCCAGCAAGGACTTCCTTTAAACAACTCTTGCTTGTCCTTTTACTTTCCTAAATGACTAGTTGTATTTAGATAATTCGGCTCGTGTTCCCTTCTTGGAATGAAATCATGACCAATTGATGCATGGCCTTAGGTTGGTTGAAGGGGCAGGAAACTATGTTATTGATGTTGGGTAAGTACACTTGGAAATGGACTACTTCTTGTGTATATGTGGAAACTCATATTCCTTTGAATTCGCCACTTTTTTGTGTGTCTCAGTCTTGGAACTAGAGGTAAGGATCTCAACGTCATTTTGGATTTCCCGTGTATGTGAAATTGGATTTTGTTGTCCCAGTTAAGTTCAAACCTTGTTGTGATAAACATAATCAAATGACAAGGTAATTGTTTGTTGTGCATAACTCTGGATTAACCTTTAAAAGTTAACATATTTCCAAGATACTTAAGAAAATCGAGTTTGGTCAAACCATAATAATTGTTTTTTTAAGACAAAAATGGTTATGATTTATATATAAAGGTGGAATAACCACAAAAACATAGCCACATTTAACGTAGGTGCCCTTATGGTAGTGACAAATAGAGTTTAGACAATGCCAATCCCTATAGAGTTCAGACAGTGCCAGTCCTATGCATCCCACATAGCTTAGATAGTGCCAACCTATATAGCCTATAAAGTTTATCAAAAAGAGACAGAGGACTTCTAACTAAACACTAATATCAACAAACAGAAGTAGGAAATCTAAAAACGAATTCCTAAAAGACTGAAATTCATTTAGCTTTCTTGCCATAGCGAGAATATGAACCTGAGAAGTTCGTTGCTTCCAACTTTACCACCTTCAATTACAGCTTCTCGAACTTAATTTCCAATTTTTATAGCATCCATGTCAATGCATTTTTAGTGTGCGAAATAGACCAGGAAAATTCATTCCTCAGGTAAGCCATGTCCATGTTAACATTATCCAGCCGTTGACCTCCCTCTAAATCGATCTTGCCAAGATACTGGTTCATCTTCTTGATCTTCTTCTTAATCTCCCTAATATCCGTCTCTATGAATTGGGAAGGTGGGGAAGGGCCCATGGAATCAGAGGATGCCGAGGACGCTTCAATGGTGCAAGTAACAACCTGAACACTCAAAACTCCCATGAATTCCTTGCTGATGCAGATCAACTAGAGCTTAAGACAATGCCCATTCCCCTTATCATGCCTTATAACCTTACCACCCAATTCGCTCCAAAAATCCATAATTACATGAGAATCCTCATTTGATTTCACATATGGGAGACGAGACATAATTCCTGCTACGAGCTGGGAACGACCTTGCTTGACTGTACAGGGATTAATAACAAGCATCAAAATCACTGTCCTCACACATGAGCCCTGTCCATTCTAGTAATTTAGCCACGGGTTGGAGACATGCACCAATTGGGATAAGAGCCAAGGCCTGCTGACATATGCCATGAGGTGATTTTTTACCCCATGGTCAAGGGCTATGGTCCTATGGGTGTTGGAAAAAGGTGCTGACCCCATTTCAACAAAATTCCAATGCCAAGGGTGGTGCCAATGTTTTCATCTAAGTTTGCTTTACTATTGTGCTTCCTTAGGATGTGGAAGAACTCGACTTTGCGAAAATATTTGACCAGGGCTTGAATTTTTATGATCAGCTGACGGAGTTACATCTAGGACGGGAGAGTATTTTCAGCAAGGGATTGAATTATTATTCATGAGTGTCCTAGCACTATAAGTTCATAAATTCCCTGGCTCTTGGTAATCTGAAGTCCCTACCATAGGGCCAGTGCCTCCACTACATTATTTGTTTCCCTTCCAAGTCCCCATGAGAAATTTGATTCCAGCTTTCCATCCCGGGTAATGAAAATGCCTCCCCCCTGCAGCCCCACATCAGACCATAAAAATAGTTACTCCATTAGAGAATGATAATTGTACATAACACATTCATATTCATAAGCATGATGATGAGAATTTTTTATAGTTAACTATTAACTCAATGCTAAGACAAAATGAGTATGCATAATTTGATTCGTAAACTTTTGATTATCTTATGACTAATGGATAATAGCTAATATTTTTTGGTTCAAATAAGCCATATACCTTTCTGGTTTTTAATTGTTTCTATATCATCAAAACGGTAGTCTATGCATTCGATTAATCATGTCAGTAAAGTCAATTATCCACAACGATTCTCCTGCCACTATTAATGTTTACTTATAATGACAAAAACTTCTAGACAAATGGTAAACAACTAGGAAAGACTAAATCCTCTACATCCATGATTTTGGTTGAAGTTTGTATGGATCATGGGTTGAGTAGCACTCTTTGAGATATATTTATCTATACATATGCATGCAATGTAATCCATAAAATATTCCAAGGATGCTCTTGATATTGACTATCAACATCAAGTGTATCAACTCTAGGATCGACAACATCGAGTATTTGAAGAACTGGTTGGATTAACAAGCAGCTAAAACTCACAAAGAAAGGAACAAATACATGGCCATGATGACGACTGGCCAACTATAACAATGCATGGTTACTATGGTTTCATTGGTATTAGGTTACGATGACACCAAAAGAAAAATCAATATTACAAAATTACATAAGAAAATGACTATATGGGAGCATAGTTTAGAAGCTGCAAAAATAAACCATCCATGATACTTAAACAAAACAGGATCAACAACATAACAATGATTTTTCTTCAAGTCTTAAATTTCCTTAAATTAGGAGTACCTTCAGAATCAAAGATGCTGAAGGCACTCCTTAATAATCTTTCTCAAGAAATTATTAAGATAGGAAGCTGATATCATCTTTTATTGACTTAACATAATAAAAATATGAGAAGGTCGTTGGCTGCCAGCATATGGCGATGTGCCTGGGAAAACCAGTTAGCTTTGTTCAAATTCTTCCAAGTGACTGTGTAAAATATGGTCTATTGTCTACCTCGAGAAATCATATAATCTCAATCCAAAAAAATCAGTGTTTGATTATATTTGATAATTTTATAATTATCAACACATTTAGATCCCTCCCCACACCATTCATAAATATTTTATCTTTGTAGATAAGTTGGATAAGATTACCTTGTCAAAACTGAGTACCCAAAATTTGAAGAAAATCTAAATCACTAGTATAAATATATAGCCATTTATTTTTCTGAAAATGTTTGAAACCTATTCCATTGATAAAACAACTCTTAAAATTATTCATTTATAATTTGTTCGCTTAAAATTTTCAATGTTTTATGCTTTATAAAAGTAGGCATTGTTTCCCTATCTTGGTAACCAAATGACAACGCCACTCACAAACATCATAAAAAATGAGTAGGCTAGATCATTATTAAGACCCCCTATCTCTCGATCACAAGATTGAGAGCCACTACCACAGTCTGGTAACTGGATTTTGGTAATGTCATACCAATGATGCCCATGATCCTGAGTGGGATGACTCATTATTGAGTCCTTTTGTTCCCAATTTTATAGAAGCAATTTTTTTATGAATGGAACATATCAAGAAACTTTCCATATTGTAAATGAACATGAAAGATGACCGAAAATTCAAATTTGTAAATATTTTTTGAGTACAAGGCTTTGAAGAAATAATTTACTAGCTATCTTCACTATAATAGCAAGACGGGTTGGTGAGGGATAATTTTGACCACATTTACAACTATTTAATGTTCATAACTGATTTTTTTCAGTTTTAAGTAAATCTTAGTTGACTGGGAAGGACCAGAGACCATCTCTTATCACAATTACCTTGAATAAATGAACAAACTGGAGCCTAAACCACAGATATTTATTTATTCACAAATATCTTATCTGACAATAAGTAACTAATATATACATCTGTGATTTAAAAATTGCAAGGATTTAATGATTCCCTAACAAAATGATAATTATCTCTTTTAAGAAGTTGATCTGGATTAACTCTAAAAGTGTCTGTCACAACAAGTGGAATTATTTACAGATGAAATGAGTATAAGAAAAAGGTAAAAGGAAAACCGAAATAGTTGTACATTATGGAACACTTAATCTACTTCAACATATATGATGAAAATTTGGTCAAACCAAACCAAAGAAAAACAAACTGTTCAATTATTAAAAAAACTTAAAAATAAATTATGTACAGGTTTAATGATCTAATAAAAATGAGTGGAAATATTTTTTAAGAATTAGTCCATTCACCAGAAAGGTTTCGGACTGACCCTCCAACATTTGGAGTCTAAAAATGCTTGGCCCATTTTCTCAGCAATAACATAAGGTCCTAGCCAGAGGCACTGAAACTTGGCATGGAAACAAACTGTTCAATTATTAAAAAAACTTAAAAAATAAATTATGTACACGTTTAATGATCTAATAAGAATGAGTGGAAATATTTTTTAAGAATTATTCCATTCACCGGAAAGGTTTCGGACTGACCCTCCAACATCTGGAGTCTAAAAGTGCTTGGCCCATTTTCTCAGCAATAACATAAGGTCCTAGCCAGAGGCGTTGAAACTTGGCATGCTCACCATTTTCCTCAGGTGCTTTATCCCATTTTATAACCAAATCACCTAATTTTAGATCTCTATTAGAAATCGAATCTTGATCAAACTAAGATTTCATGATTTGCTGATGTTTCAAAAAATGTTGTTTGACTTCCTACCTATCTTCTTCTAACTTAATTAAAGTATTAATCCTTTTCTCCATAGTGGAACAATTTACATCCTAAAGGACTGTGCCAAATACAGCGAGGGTAAGAAAAGATTGGGAGGTAGAATGGATTCATTACCATAGACCAAAAATAAAGGTGAGTTTTCTATCGTAGATTTGGGGGTTACCCTATCCTCCCAGATTGCATTCTGTAAGGCAGTATGCCAATTTAGGTGATGTGTGGCGATGGTTCTTTTTAGAATCTTCAATAAATTTTATTGGTGGACTCAACTAAGCCAGTACCCTAAGGGTAGTAACTTGTGGAATATATAACCCTGATATCATTCTCTAAAGTGAACTATGTTAGTTCCACAGAGGAGAAATATGAAGTGTTATCAAATACTAAAGATTCAGGTACACTGAACCTAATAATAATAGAAGATTCTAGAAAAATATCAACCTGATTGGTATTTGCTACACGTAAATATGATGTCTCTACGCACCGGGTAAAATAATAAGTGGAGGTGATAATATACTTATGTTGCATGGATGTGGGTGCATTAATGGGTCCAACTATATCAAGACCCCACTGCTAAAATGGTCTTTCCATTAAAATTGGTTGTAGTAGAAAAGAAGGATTCTTAACCCTACCAACAATTTTTTTAAAGTCTTGGAATTTTCTAACATATGCATAAGAATCTCTAAACAAGGTAATCCAATAGTAACCAGGACTAAGTATTTTATGTGTAGTGTTATCACCTCTGAAATGACCACCAACGGGGACAAAGTGCGACTCTTTTAAACTGATTCAGTTTTGTCTTTCTCAAGACAACGAAGGAATACACCATCTGAATTTTTCCTAAAAAGGATATTATTTATCAGTCGATAAGGAGATGATATTAATTTGAGTTCTATTCTTTTATTAGGTTCTAAATTATCTGGAGTGATTCCTATTTCAAGAAAAAATCTTATGTCTCAGTACCACGAATCTTGAGAAGGAGGGATAAAATTAATTTCCTTTTGCAGTAGAGATCCGTTTATGGGAATATTAGAGTTATCCATAAGTAAACGAGCTAATTGAGAAGCTAGCCTACAAAGAAATTTCCCTTTGACCACCTTGGAAGGCTTGATTTCGAGGTCATATTCTTGAAGATCTACCGTTCAAGGTGCTCTTTTTTCTCCCAAATCTTTTTGTACTAATAGATTCCTAATAGCGGGCTATGGAATGATAACTTTAATAGTTCTAGATTTTAGGAGGTAAGCGCGGAAATGTTTAACTGCTTTAAAGACAAGAAAATCTTGCTTGTCAACTTCATGATAGTTTAACTCCACTCCTTTGAAATTTGAACTCATGAATGATATGGGGACTTCATGGTCTTACTGATTGCATTGAGTCAGAACAACATCATATGATATATCTGAAGCAAATGTATAACACACGAAATCCTTACCAAAATTAAGACTTAAAAGAGTGGGGGCTTCAGATATAGCTTCTATAATATTCTTAAATGATTCCTTTTCATTATTTCGCCAACTAAAATTAGCACATTTCTTAATCATATTTTGTAAGGGACGAACAATTTCAAAGAAGTTGGGGATGAATCTTCCGACAAAATTAATATTTCCTAAGCATGACTGCATAGCCTTCTTGTTTGAGGGGTAAGTGGTCTTGGATATGTCTTGGGTTCTCGCAGGGTCAATAATAATTCCATCTTTATATACTACACAACTTAATAATATCCCTTGGATAAAAAAAAATATTGTTTTGTTGGGGTTGAGTGATATCCCAAATTTTCTATAGCGCTAATGTTTTTTAATAAGATGAAGGATGTGATTGGTTCGGTGTTTCAAAAATACCATAACATCATTGAGATAGAAAACTACAACATGGTTGATTATACCCCTAAAGGCTATATCCATAGGTCGTTGGAAAGTATCCCCGACATTAATCAGGATGAAGGACATCTTTCTATAAGCATAAGTTCCCCATGGAGTTATGAATGCAGTCTTTAGTTGGTCATCACGAGAGACTAGGATATGGCTATAACCCAAGAAACCATCAAGTAATGATAGCATTTTAGAACTAGAAACCTTTTCGAGAATTTGCTCCATAGGCAGTAGTAGATAGTTTCCTTATTCTGATGACCTATTATGGCTACGAAAATCGACACAAAATCAAATGTCACCGTTATTTTTCCAAACCGATACTAAGTTAGCCACCCATTGAGTGTGACGAATTGGGATAATGATTTTAATAGATAGGAGTTTATTTATCTCTTTCTTAATTGTTGATTCTATTGCGTGGTGCATCTATTTGAGTTTTTGTTGAAACAGTTCCGAGGCTTTCTTCATTGGAATCACGTGCTGCATAATCTGGGGATTAAAGGTTTTAAGATCATCATAGCTCCATGCAAAGGCATCCTTATATTCTCTAAAAAAATTATGAAGGCTTATTTTTCTAATGGGGTACAATATATGCCTAAGTTAACTTGCTGAGGATTTAAACATGTTCCTAAATTGATGGTTTCATAGTTCAAGCATGAGGTGTTTGTTTTGCAATTTGGTATAGCCTTAAACTTATCTTGCAGATCAAAAAGCTTTTCCAATATTAAAAATGAAGTAGGGATATATTTTACCGTTTCAGGAAATTTAATACCTGCACATCATCATCAAAGACACGCTAATTAGTGATGTTATTTGGGATTGATAGCCTACAAATCAATTCAATCGAAAAACTATTTGGAGAAAAATATTCAGACGGGATTAACTTGGAGGCTACGTTGGCTGATAAATCATCCTCTTGATTCTGAAACCTCAGGATGGAATTTATGTTCAAAGACTCAAAGTTAGAAATTATATTCCATACCTCCTTTTGATAATCTCGAAGATGCTTAGAAACACAATGGATCGAATTGCATACCTAATGGACACTGATTTCAGAATGACTGTAGACTACCAATACTTTAAAATTTTGATCTAAATCCTTTGTTAAACCTTGGATAAGAGCCTCGTATTCTTCCATGTTGTTAGTGAAATTAAATTTTAATATGCATACTATACACGTTTTATTTCCCCGAGGATCTATTAAAATGTAACCTCCTCCAACTCCTTTCTTGGACTTTGATCCATCGAAACACAATGTCCATGGTAGATTATCTACAATTACTTTAATATCCATAATATGTACAAATGTTTGATCATCTACAAAATTTACATAATTTTTAGACATAGAGCTAGGTTCAATGTAAGTAAAATTAAAAATTCCAGAATGTTGTTGTATGCCTGCAAACGGGGAAATTTCGACTTTAAAATTTCCAAAATCAATTTCATAAGTATAATTTCCCATAATATAATCAGGATACATCACTGGTTCATTAGGGTCATGCAATTATGTCACAATATGTTTCATATACCTTTATCTACCAATTTTAATGTGATTAGGTTGCCCATTTTTAGGAAGGCATAAAGTGGATGAATTAGTTGAGAAAAATCCATTTAGATTCTGAGGAAAATCATGACTTAAAAAAAGACCATAGGCATCAGGAATATTTGCAACAACAATATCAATGATTTGATATATTGATGGATTAATTTCTAGTCTAACTAAAACATCTTTTATTTCCCCTAATACTCTCACATTTGACCGATCAAGTTGTGTAATCTGTGTTTCACATGGAGGGTATTTCACATTTACTTTTTCCTCATACCGATAAAGGAATTATACCATTCAGTTATGCACATTTTGATTATAGATTTCCAATGTGAGGAGGAATCGGGGAGTATTAGATGTTGAACTTTTACCTATCAAAGAGTTCTTATCAGCTGTTGATTTCCTCTTATCATTTGTATCGGTCAATTCATTATTTGAGAAAGTATTTGAATTGTTTGAAGTATTAGCAACTTCATTATTTTGGTTGTTATGAGTAACTAAACTTATTGTAGGGGTTATGGTGGGGCCACCAGGAATAGGAAAGATTTGAAGGAAATCATACATGCTGATATTTATTCGCTGTATTTTAAAATCTTCAATAATATCATACTGCAAATCTAGTTTCTGTGTATTTTGGGCTGGGTGTGACTGCTTAATAGGTTGAGGATTATTATTCCCTTTAGTTTGGTTTGAGCTTTATGTACTAGAAGTTCCTGCTAATCCCTTACTACGGGTATTATAAGCATGCTGCCTCAAGAGAGATGTTCTATTCTTAGTAACTTTAGTTAAGCTATCCTAGAAATGTCAAACTAATTGTTGTTTTTCTTCTTCAGCTTCATCGTCACTTTATGAGATTTCTTCCTTTTCTTTATCTCTAGATTTTTGATTAGAGGAATATTCATGTATAAACAAAACTACTCTAATAGTGTCAAAAAGTTCTTCATTTACTGCCACTCTAGGTGGAGAATTTGTTTTGTTGTTAACAATGGGGTTCTGTCTAAATTGGTTTATAAAGTACCCTTTAAAAGAAGAACCTTACGATTTTTTTTTAATCCGATTATTTCATTTGTTAATGCTCTGTTGTTCAAAATATGCACTATTTAATTCAACACTTAATTTGTCAACCCGGGGAGGGAGCTTGTGAGATGCAAACACAATATGTGCAGAATTGAAGGCTTGAACTAACCTAAGCTAACTAAATATGCAAATGCGCTAACATGCAACTATATGATTTTAATCTACATGCATAACTTTCATAATTCAAATGCAAGAATTTAATCTATCTATAAAAACAGGAAATTAACTAAGAACTTTGGAAAAGTAACTACAAATTCAAATATAATCTAATGTTATATTAATCTATTCTATAAAGGCAGGAGACTATTCAAACTAGTCTAATGCTATGCTAGTCTATTCTATGAAATGAAATTGCAACAACTAATCTAGGAAAGCGGTCACTTGGTCCCGAAGCAATATAATCTAAAGAGAGTAAATTTAAATATTCAAAACAAGCAACAAATCAACTAAACTATTTCATGAATGCATGGACTATATGCTTATGCAGGGATGCGAATCTAATTAACCATGTGCTTAACTATGAAATCAAATACTGAAATTAATTAAGAAAGCAAATATGAAATTAATCACTATAAAATAGGAAATTATACTGCAAGTGAAAATAGCAACTAATCTATTTATTCTATGAGCGAACTCTATACTTTGAAAAGAGAAAACTAAATAACTATCCTTCTCTGGTTATCGAACTTATGCAATCGTATAAAGCGAATTGAAACACTAATCTAAGGACCAAGTGTAAAGAAATACTTTGCAAGGAATCATAAACTAATCTAAGCAAACTAATTTAACAAATCCAATCTAATCAACAACTAATCTATGAATTTAAAAAGTAAACTTATATTAAACTAATCTACGAGAACTTCCAAGATAAAACTTTTAAAATACTGAAAATTAATGCATCTAATACAAAAGGAAAAATGAAAATAGTCTAAACCAATCCCTCTTCCTAATGCTCAAAATCTATCATGCAAAATTTATTAAATTCATACAAGCATAAGACTAAATTAAAGTTAAAGATAAAAATAAAGGAGACTAAACTAAGCTCAAAATAAAATAAATTAGACTAATGCAAATAAATAGAATTCACACTAAAAATAAAACTAAACTAAACCAAAAGAATTTCATGAACTAAACTAAAATGAAACTAAACAAAATAGTGGAAATAAACTAGATTAATTAACCTAAAACAAATTTATCATAAAATAACCCTCTATTCACGGTGTCACTCATTCAACAACATATTAATCAATTTAATAACAAAATATAAATGAAAGAAATTCAAAATACAAAATAAATACAATACATATATTAAATACAAAAATATAATACAGTTATATAAATTCTCACTTGTATATTAAATATACGAAACTAAATATAAAATAAATCCAATTATAAAGAAACACTTTAACCTATATTAAAAAATTATAAACCAATTCAAATTACTTTATTAATACGATACAAAATTAACATATGAAAGAAGAAAACATTTAGACTCATTTATATTCTGAATTTCATCATAATTAAAACTGAAATAATTAATCTTATGCATTAATATAAAACTGAATATGAAATGCTGAAGATGGATTCGAATCCCCACTAACTACAAAACACAGTAAAATGATGGAAAACTAATCTATACCCTAGCTAATTATTTCTACACAAAACATAATATTAGAAATTCTGGAAATGAATCAAAATTCTATAAAATTCTTTCTAAATTCGAATTAAAGGCTGAAAGACAGACTGGATTAAGGTGTGAACAAAAGGCTGAAAAATAGTCTGCACAGAGGGACAAACCGAAGGTTGAAAAGAGAGTTTGCACAGAGGGACGAATGGAAGGCTGAAAATACAGTCTGCACAAAGGGACGAATGGCCGGCTGTGTGGAAAATTGCATAAAAACTCAAAAAAATTACAGTTTATTAACAATAAAACATTATCTACAGCAAAACTAAATATATAGACATAAAAACGAGGTTACTTATCTGCAAAAAATGAAAAGAAACTGCTGAATATGTACAAATAGAACCTCAGTTTATTGATGGGCCCTTCTCAGCAAAGTCCAGTCTAAGTCAATGAATTACTTCACAAAAGAATGAAACATGCATACACAGCTGAAAAAAGAGTTTTCTTCAATTTGAACAAAGTTTTTTGCAGAGTCTATTCACCGGCAACTAGCTACTCAAATCTCAGGAGGAGGTTGGTATATATAGCTACTTACAGAGATGAGCAAGTTGACCCTTCAGTGGTTGACTGCTCTCTAAATTTAGTAAATCATAAAGGAATCTAACAAATCAAACTCCAATGCACATCATCTTCCTTCTTCAATGCGAACAGATCTCCTCCAACGTGCATCTGGTTCTTTTCAGCATGGATGTGGCATGATATGGTCTGCCTGCTCCTCCTTTCGCATGGAATGATCTTCTCCAGCGTGCCTGAGGGAAGCGTGTTGGGAAGCGAGGAGTACATAGGGGAGAGTCTCTAGAATGCAGGTAGTTCCTCATTCAAGTGCGTAGACAGGTGATGTGGTGGTGAGCAAAGGCATCATGACAACGAGCCTTCTAAATTGATGAGCGTCTCCAACAAACAAATGCGTGGACTATAGGTGGGTTGCAAATCCGTTTCGATGTTTAATGTCTGAGATCTTTTATCATCAATAGTGCAATGCTTAATTAATGAGCTGAGTGGTGAGCTGCGTCATAAGCTGGACATTAAGCTGAATGCGCTCTTTGTTTATTTGGCTGTGAGCGAGCTGGATAGTCATCTTAATGCATAACTGAATTCTATTGGTTGGGTGCTCGGTTTTTATTAATATGTCACAATAATCTAGGGACTAAACACAAGTCTCATAAAATATTAATAACAATAAGACATGAAAATGGTGTAATTGTGCTACAAAATGAGTAGCCACTCTGTATATTCACACAAAGAATGAGTAAATACAATATAAGATCATGTTGCAAGCATGAATGAAAAACCAATTCGAATTCCCAAAGAGGTCATTCGAATTGAATGAGTGGGTCTAGGTTAACTGAATGTAAGCCACATTCAAGAGTGATGTTAACCACTGATCAAATCCCTAATTGACTCAACTGAGCTCTAACTGAAGTCAAAGTGCAATAAATGACCGAGTCTAACTGAAAGTAGGTCAAACACATGTCACATCAAGCCAACCAACAAGTGGTAGCACATCAATGACTCCAATGAACCCTGATGAGGTTAACTGAAGTGTAACTGAACATCAGAAGTGGTTGGAGGCACCCCTGTTGACTCCAGTTCATTAAATAATCAATAAATAATCAATTTAATGAAGGAAGGCAGCTTCACTGCTCTGTTTAACTGATTGTAACCATCATTTAGCAATATGGGGCATTGATGACACTCAGATCACCCCCAGAGTGCTCCAGTTAGCCTCCCCAAATGTAAGATAAGGCTAAGTTAGCCTCCTTGACTGAAGGTAGGCGTGGGTGTGATCTAGCTGATGTCATCTAGTGCTCCTTTGATGTCAATTAAGTCAATAATACTTAGGATAGTGGTTTAACTAGGCCAAATTGACCAAAATGAGGGTGTATGGTGGTAAATGTCTCCAACACCCCCCCTTAAGCTATACTCGGGAGAAGTAGAAAACATAAAATGCATAAAAATGCTATGGCCCCAGAAACTAAGGCCATAGGTAACCCTGTACAATATTGAAATTGAAACAATGCTAAAAAACAAACTAAGTGAGGAAAAGAGGGAAAACCCAGTGGGAAACCGCCCCCCTCAAGCTGAACACTGAAAGTAGTCTGATCACCCTGATAGACTCATCCCCAACAGTGAATGGAGGTAAGTGAAATTATTTTCTGAAAAGCTCTTGGTGAAGATGTCTGCAATCTGCTCATCAGTCGGGCAGTATTACAGAATGATGGTCCTGTCATGCACTAGCTCCCTGATACAGTGCATGTGGATCTCTACATGCTTGGTCCTCTGCCTGGTAACTGGATCTGTGGATATCTTAATAGCACTTTGATTGTCACAAAATAGGACAGTGAACAAAGTACTACCAAGATCAAACTCTAAAAGAATGCCTTGCAACCAAACTGTTTGGATGCAAGCATTCACCGCTCCTCGATACTCAACCTTTGCTGAAGATAATGATATGGTAGCCTGCTTTTTGCTAGACCAGAAAATGGGGCCACCACCAAACATGAATACATATCTGGAAGTATATTTCTGATCAATAGAATCACCTGCCCAATCAGAATCTGTGTACCCAACCAACTCTAGCTCGGAGTCTGCAGCATAGTGAATGCCGTAGGTCCTGGTTCCCTGAATATACTGGAGGATCCTATTGGCTACCTTCCAATGAATATCATGAGGCTTCTGCATGTATATTGATACAATATTCATGGCATAACAGATATTAGGCTGAGAATGTGTCAAGTACAACAAGCTACCAATCAGTTGTCGATAGATAGTGCAGTCCATGGGAGGTGTGCTTTTTCCTTCTTCAAGGCTGATCCCTGAAAGAAAAGGAAATGGTGCAGGCCTACATTCAGCCATGTTAAAATTGAATAATAGGTCTGATATGTATTTGGACTGAGTGACCATTATCCCATCAGAATTTTGCTCAATTTCGAGCCCCAAAAATTGTTTTAGGAGCCCCAAATCGCTCATTTCAAAGGCATTGTGGAGAGCAGTTTTGATGGCTGAAATAGAAGAAACTGTGCTACCTGTGACCAGTAAGTCATCAAAATATAAAACAATAATAATCAAATGACCATTATACTGCTGTATATACACATTTGGATCTGATATACACCTTTGGAAGTTTTGCGAGAGAAGGAAGGCATCCATCTTGGAATACCACTCTCTTGGGGCCTGTTTTAACCCGTATAGTGACTTATTTAGCTTGCAAACCAAATATGGATCAGAGATGTAGCCCTCAGGATACTTCATGTATATCTCCTCATGAATATCTCTGTGTAGAAATTCTAACTTAACATCCATATGATGCACTTCCCAGTGCTTAGATGTTGAAATTGCCAAAACTAGGCAGATGGAGTCCATTTTTGCAACCGGTGCAAAAGTCTCATGGTAGTCCACACCTTGGACTTGAGAGAAACATTTTTCCACTAGCCTTTCATTATATTTTCAAGTTCTACCATCAGCAGCAACCTTGGTCTGAAACACCCACTTGCATTGAACCAATTTCCTTCTCAGAGGAAGAGAAACTAGCTCCCAAGTAGTGTTTTTATGAAGAGAATTCATCTCTTTATCCATGGCAACTTGCCATCTCAGATCCTTCCGAGCATGGTAGTAGGATTTTGGGTCTGAACTAATCATCAAATAACAAGTTTTAGATAGCAAATTATTAGGACAAGAGAGTGCAATACTTTCTCTTTGGAAATCAGACCGGGTTCTCCTTGGATCATCCAGATTTCCTATGTTATCTCTTGCGGAGGAGAGTCTCTGTCAGGCCCATGTGGGAAGATGATTTTGTACTTCAGGTTTTGATTCAACATCTGATGTTTGCTACACACTGATATCAGAAATTAGAGGATCCAAATCAGGGTCATCACCCCCAATTTCATCATCCAAATATTCAGTAGAATAGGAAGGAAAATCAACAGTTTTCTCCTTCACTAGTTCCACCTCCTGAAGAGGCTCATCGAACTTGACACTCATTTCGATGATGATATGTTTTGTTTTGATATCCAAAAACTTGAAACCTTTTTATTTATCAAGATACCCAATAAACATACATTTGATGCTTTGCAGTTGCAAAGCCCTTCTTTTATCAAGTGGAATTCGGGCCCATGCAGTGGACCCAAACACCCACAGGTTCGACACATCCGGCTTGTGTCCGAAGTATGATTCGAAAGGGGTATTCCCTTTCATGGATGAGTGTGGAACTCTGTTTTGAATGTATTCTACAGCATGCATGGCTTCATCCCACAAATTTGCAGCCAACTTCTTTGATTCCAACATACAGGTGGTCATCTCCTTGAGAGACCGATTCTTCCTTTCCGCTACACCGTTCTGTTGGGGAGTGTAGGGAATTGAATGTTGGACCTGAATACCACTTTGGGAGCATATGTGTAGCAACTCATTACTGACATAATCCCCACCATTATCAGATCTCAATATCTTGATCTTAAGCCCAGAGGCATTCTCGATCAAGGCCTTTAGTTCAGAGAAATTTTCACATACTTCATACTTCTTTTTGAGAAAGAAGACCCATGTGTACCTTGAAAAATCATCAATAAAATTCATAAGATACCTTGATCCATTCATCAATGTGACAGGAATTGGACCGCTGATATTAGAATGTATCAGCCCCAATATGCATGTAGCTCGGTTTGCCTTCCCCCGATCGAACTTGTGCTCAGGGTGTTTTCCAACCACACAGCCCTTGCAAATTTCAGTGGTTTCCTTGATGACCGGGAGGCCTTCAACCTTAGAGTTTTTTTAATAATTGCTGCAAATATTTTAAATTTAGATGGCCAAACCTTTCATGCCATAGCCTACTAACTTCATTTCCATGAGTTAGCAGTGCGGTGGGCTTTGCATCCGCCACAAAGTGGGAGAACTCATAGGATTTTGCACGATGGTTTGCAAGGCCTTTAGCGATGAGTTTCCCGGATGCAAGTTCCATTATCTCAACATCATTCAGGCTGAAAGATACTCTCTTAGGCACTCCTGTATGTGTCATCTGATAGACACTAAGGAGATTTGATGCCAGAGACGGTACATACAAAACATTTGAAAAATAGCCATTCTCAAGATCAACCATACCTTGTCCTTCTGAAATGATGGTGGAGTCATCTCCCATGGGGATGGGGATGGATTTGTCAGTCTCCAAGGATGAAAAGGAGTCTCTTTCAGCCATCATGTGGTTCGAAGCTCCAGAATCAATCAAGAGTGCTTTGGACTTCGAAGTGCTTTCCATAAGGGATGACCTTTTTCATGTTGTGGTTCTCGATCTTGCTGGTCTCTCCTTCGAAATATTTCTGGAAGATTGATGTGATTTATCTCAAGGAGGGAGGTAGCTTCTTCAAACTTCTTCTTCATCTAGGAATGTTTAGGGTGGAATCCCTTCCCGCAGTATGAACACTTGACTTTTTCCTTTCCATGATGCCCTTTCCCTTTGTTCTTCTTCGAGCTGGAAGACTCATCATGCTGTTGGTTTTCAACTTTAGGGTTAGGAGCTTTGAATTTAGTTTTTGGGTTCTTTTTCTACTTTCCTTTACCCTTCAGATCTTTGGGCCCCGAGACATGGAGGCTTGATCACGGGAGGATCTGATGATCCCCTTCTAAACAAGCTTATCATGTTCACTTGTTAGGGACTCAATGAAGGCATTGAGTGTAGGCATCTTCCATCCAGGGGTTGTGAGTTTCCCCACACGGAATGTAGAGACAAAAACTGAATAATCAACTTGAATTTTGGAGAGTATGGTGAGGATGAGCTGATCATCCTCCTTCTCCACTTTGCATTGCTTCAACAATAAGACAATGTGCTTGAACTTTGTGAAAAAGTCATTCAAGGTCTCGGAATTGGAAGGCAGGAGAGACATAAATTCATTTTCGAGCTGGTAAACTCTCAAATCATCCTGCTTTCCATACAGGGTTTCCAATTTGTCCCAAATTTCCTTTGGAGTCTTCAATCCCGAAAGATGGAAAAGAAGATCTCGAGAAACAGAGAGGCACAATAATTTGAATGCTTCATCCTTCTTATTCAAGAATCTAGATTTGTCTATTGCAGAACATGCTCTTCTTCAATGTCCATGGTGAGCCTATAGAGTCCTCTGGAACGTAGCTGGATCTCCATGTCTCCTTTCCATGAGTGGAAATTGAATGGAGTCAAAAGATCTATTGAAGAAGCCATCTGAATCTGCTGGAGCGAATGCTTTCACCTGTCAAAAACCTAAAAATCACAACAAAAAGGGCAATGTAAGGTCAGATAGCCTGCATATTTTAGGCTTTCACCACACCTAGCATAGTCAATCAAGCAAGCTTGATCATCAAGTTCTTTACTTGGGGTATTAAGTGGTAAGCCTTGGCTTCTGGTGTAGTTCTGGATTTTTGAGCTATTGCTCAATTTTCATGCAAGATCTGTCAAAAACCTTGTTTTTGAGAGATCTGAGCTTCATCCCACCGTGAGCTCTGATACCATATTAATCTGTCACAGTAATCTAGGGACTAAACACAAGTCTCATCAAAGATTAATAACAATAAGACATGAAAATGGTGTAATTGTGCTACAAAATGAGTAGCCGCTCTGTATATTCACACAAAGAATGAGTAAACACAATACAAGATCATGCTACAAGCATGAATGACAAAGGAATTCGAATTCCCAAGGAGGTCATTCGAATTGAATGATTGAGTCTAGCTTAACTAAATGTAAGCCACAGTCAACACTCATGTTAACCACTGATCAAAACCCTAATTGACTCAACTGAGCCTTAACTGAAGTTGGAGTGCAATAAATGACCGAGTCTAACTGAAAGTAGGTCAGGCACATGTCACAATAAGCCAACCAACAAGTGGTAGCGCATCAATAACTCCAATGAACCCCGATGAGGTTAACTGAAGTGTAACTGACCATCAGAAGTGGTTGGAGGCACCCCATTAAATAATCAATTTAATAAAGAAAGGTGCCTTCACTGTTCTGTTTAACTGATTGTAACCATTAGTTAGCAATATGGGGCATTAATGACACTTAGATCACCCCCGGAGTGCTTTAGTTAGCCTCCCCGAATGTAGGATAAGGCTAAGTTAGCCTCCTTGACTGAAGCTATGCGTGGGTTTGATCTAGCTGATGTCATCTAGTGCTCCTCTGATGTCAATTAAGTCAATAATACTTAGGATAGTGGTTTAACTAGGCCAAATTGACCAAAATGAGTTTGTATGGTGGTAAATGTCTCCAATAATTCTTTTGCTAAGTGCTTGGTTTAACTATGTCTGGATTTTATTTGCTACACCACTATCCATTTCATGACTATTCGAGAGTTCAATTCCCTGTCCGTGCGTGAATTATTCCATGACATGTTCATAACATAATTCCTACAAAAAAAAGATATGCATTAGTTTTATATCATGGCATTATGATTTAAGAAGATAAGGGCATTACATTATACAAATGGTTCATGGAAAGCCAACTGAATATATTTACATTGTTTTATTCTAAAACAAAAGTAGGACTATATGAGGTGGAATAAAGTGGCTCATAGTTCCAATTTTTATTTCATATTAAAGTTTATATGGATTTATCAAGCATATTTAACAAATTTATAATCCATATTTTAAATGGATTTGAAAATATATTAAAGTTTCATTTCTTAAAGTTCTAAGTGGAACTATTTAATTCACTTGAATGATTAATGGTTTTATATTTAACATTTTTCATTTTCCATAGTTTAAGAAATCATAATATTTTAAATGTATTCCCTCTTCAATTACTTTAAGACATTACAAATTAATGGGACAAAGTCTTAACATCAACCCATGATTCTAGTTATGTATATGCAAGTAGTATAGAATCAGTGAGAATAGAAGACATAGACAAGTCAAGTCAAGAAACCAATAAAGAACATGTCATCGAAACTCAGTGCAGAACTTAGGACCTAAAGAAGGGGCTGGATGGAGTGCCAAAATGTGCACTAAATGCAATAACACATCAAAAATGATGAATTAAGCTTTTTTTACATTTATAGGTTATAATTGATGAAAACATAGTAAAAGATAGACAAATTAAAGATAGATATATTCGATTTCGGTAAATAGGCTAGGAAATTAATGTAAATGAATCCATTATAAAAGACAATTTCAAGGCCTAACATACCCCCAGACCAAAGGTATGGCACGTCCTCATGCCATAAATGAATCAGAAGTGGTCTTTCATTTATTTAAATAATTTGCTGGATCATTAATAGTTTATAGATCATTAATAATTAGAAATATGCATTTATGAAAATGAATAATGATGTAAAATTGTTTTGGTTTAGTCATTAACATGATCTTCTTCTTAGTTCTTTTATTTGAGAAAAAAACAAAAAAATGAATTTGCATTATTTCCTAAACTAAGAATGCAACATTTGATTTATATACATATTTCCCTACCCTAAGAAAAAAAAGAAAACATATTTATTCAAGTATATGAGCTTTTCCAATGAAACCAAGTGCGAAGCAAAATGAGAATTGTACCTTTATCCACATATAAAAAGATTGTTGCAATGATTACCTGAATGTGGAAGTTCAACCAACTTACTTCTCTTTGCATCAATAGGTGTTAAATGAAGGAATGGTATTGCGGTCGAGTTACCTCCTGAAACCATCTTTTGATCTAGTCTTGGTACCCACCTTCCTTCGCTATGTCATACAGATCCTCTTCGTCTAGTTGAGCAGTTGTTTGAGCATATGATGGATTTGTTAGCTTGCATGTAAAGAACTCTCTAATTTCCAGTTTCTCTCCTTCGGATTTAATCCCCAAAGTATTAGATTCTTTTGCAGTCTCGCAAATTACATCTTTTTGTAGTTCTTGGGATTTTGGTTCGTTTATCATTTCAGGAGTAGTTGATAAACTTTCAACTTCTGTTAGGATCTGCTCTTCAGTAGAGATCGAAATTCTGGCTTTTTCTAGGATTTGAGAGAGTTCTCTCATACTAATGAGAACCTTTGAGTCCATGTCGTTGGTTGGTAGGTCCTGCTTCACACAAGGATTAGTCCCTGGGGTTCTTACAGTACCCAAATTTTTTTATGTGTTTTTGAGAAACTATCTACTAATAAAACAAATTTGTGATTTAAAGACAACGCACTAAAACACCTACATAAAAAGTACACTTAAGAGAAGTAAATCAAACTTTGCGTGAAGTAAACACACTTGTGTGAAAAAGGAGCAACAAGGATTTGGGGCACCCCACTATAGTGGATGTGCAGGTTCTTACCTCTCGTCTTACCATTCTTCCCTCCCCCTTGTTGTGTAATGTAAAGGAAACCTATCTACCCCTATCTACCTAGACTCCAATCCCTTTAGCACCTCCCCAGAAACAACGCCAAAATGTTGGTCAAAATATGCACTATTTAATTCAACACTTAATTTGTCAACCCGGGGAGGGAGCTTGTGAGATGAAAACACAATATGTGCATAATTGAAGGCTTGAACTAACCTACGCTAACTAAATATGAAAATGTGCTAATATGCAACTATATGATTTTAATCTACATGCATAACTTTCATAATTCAAATGCAAGAATTTAATCTATCTATAAAAACAAGAAATTAACTAAGAACTTTGGAAAAGTAACTACAAATTCAAATATAATATAATGTTATATTGATCTATTCTATAAAGGCAGGAGACTATTCAAACTAGTCTAATGCTATGCTAATCTATTTTATGAAATGGAATTGCAACGACTAATCTAGGAAAGCAGTCACTTGGTCTGAAAGCAATCTAATATAATGAGAGTAAATTTAAATATTCAAAATAGGCAACAAATCAACTAAACTATTTCATGAATCCATGAACTATATGCTTATGTAGGGATGAGAATCTACTTAACCATGCGATTAAATACGAAAGAAAATACTCAAATTAATTACGAAAGCAAATATGAAATTAATCACTATAAAACAGGAAATTATACTGCAAGTGAAAAGAGCAACTAATCTATTTATTCTATGAGCGAAACTACTCTATACTTTCAAAAGAGCAAACTAACTAACTATCCTACTCTGGTTATCGAACTTATGCAATCGTATAAAGCAAATTGAAACACTAATCTAAAGAGCAAGTGTAAACAAATACTTTGCAAGGAATCATAAACCAATGTAAGCAAAATAATTTAACAAATCCAATCTAATCAGCAACTAATCTATGAATTTAAAAAGTAAACTTATATTAAACTAAGCTATGAAAACTTTCAAGATAAAACTTTTAAAATACTGAAAATTAATGCATCTAATACAAAAGGAAAAATGAAAACACTCTAAACCAATCCGTCTTCCTTATGCTCAGAATCTATCATGCAAAGTTTATTAAATTCACACAAGCATAAAACTAAATTAAAGTTAAAGATAAAAATAAAGGAGACTAAACTAAGCTCAAAATAAAATAAATTAGACTAATGCAAATAAATAGAATTCACACTAAAAATAAAACTAAACTAAACCAAAAGAATTTCATGAACTAAACTAAAATGAAACTAAACAAAATAGTGGAAATAAACTAGATTAATTAACCTAAAACAAATTTATCATAAAAAAGCCCTCTATTCACGGTGTCACTCATTCAACAACATATTAATCAATTTAATAACAAAATATAAATGAAAGAAATTCAAAATACAAAATAAATACAATACATATATTAAATACAAAAATATAATACAGTTATATAAATTCTCACTTGTATATTAAATTTATGAAACTAAATATAAAATAAATCCAATTATAAAGAAACACTTTAACCTATATTAAAAAATTATAAACCAATTCAAATTACTTTATTAATACGATACAAAATTAACATATGAAAGAAGAAAACATTTATACTCATTTATATTCTGAATTTCATCATAATTAAAACTGAAACAATTAATCTTATGCATTAATATAAAACTGAATATGAAATGTTGAAGATGGATTTGAATTCCCACTAACTACAAAACACAACAAAATGATGGAAAACTAACCTATACCCCAGCTAATTATTTCTACACAAAACATAATATTAAAAATTTTGGAAATGAATGAAAATTCTGTAAAACTCTATCTAATTTTGAATTAAAGGCTGAAAGACAAATTGGATTAATGTCCGAACAGAAGGCTGAAAAATAGTCTACACAGAGGGACGAACCGAAGGCTGAAAAGAAAGTCTGCACATAGGGACGAATGGAAGGATGAAAAGACAGTCTGCACAGAGGGACAAATGGCCACCGTGTGGAAAATTGCATAAAAACTCAAGAAAATTACAGTTTATTAACAGTAAAACATTATCTACAGGAAAACTAAATATATAGACATAAAAACGAGATTACTTATCTACAAAAAATGAAAAGAAACTGCTGAATATGTACAAATAGAACCTCCGGTTTTTGAGGTGCCCTTCTTAGCAATCAGAGGCTAGTCTAAGTCAATGAATTACTTCATAGAAGACAGAAACATGCATACACAGATGAAAATAGAGTTTTATTCAATTTGAACATATTTTTTTACAGTCTATTGTCCGATGACTAGCTACTCAACTCTCAGGAAGAGGCTGGGATATATAGCTGCTTACAGAGATGAGCAAGTCGACCCTTCAGTGGTCGACTGCTCTCTAAATTTAGTAAATCATAAAGGCATCTAACAAATCAAACTCCAACGCACAACATCTTCCTTCTTCAGCACGAACATATCTCCTCCAATGTGCATCTGGTTCTTTTCAGCATGGACATGGCATGATATGGTCTTCCTGCTCCTCCTTTCGTGTGGACTGATCTTCTCCAATGTGCATGATGGTGGCGTGTTGGGCAGTGAGGAGTACACAGGGGCGAGTCTCTAGAACGCAGGTAGTTCCTCATTCAAGTGCGCAGAATGGTGATGTGGTGGTGAGCAAAGGCATCATGACAGCGAGCCTTCTAAATTGATGAGTGTCTCCAACAAACAAATGCGTGGACTGTAGGTGGGTTGCAAATCTGTTTCGACGTTTAATGCCTGAGATATTTTATCATCAACAACGCGCTGCTTAATTGATGAGTTGAGTGGTGAGCTGCGTCATAAGCTGGACAATAAGTTGAATGCGTTGTCTGTTTATTTGGCTGTGAGCAAGCTGGATAGTCAGCTTAATGCATGGCTGAATTCTATTGGTTGGGTGCTGGGTTCTTTTGTTGAGTGCTTGGTTTAACTATGGCTGGATTTTATTTGCTACACCACTATCCATTTCGTGACTGTGCGGGAGTTCTATTCCCTGTCCGTGCGTGAATTATTCCACGGCATGTTCATAACATAAAGCCTGCAAAAAAAAAGATACGCGTTAGTTTTATATCATAACATTATGATTTAAGAAGATAAGGGCATTACATTATACAAATGGTTCATGGAAAGCCAACAAAATATATTTACATTGTTTTATTCTAAAACAAAAGGAGGACTATATGAGGTGGAATAAGGTGGCTCATAGTTCCAAGTTTTATTTCATATGAAAGTTTATATGGATTTATTAAGCATATTTAACAAATTTATAATGCATATTTTATATGGATTTGAAAATATATTAAAGTTTCATTTCTTAAAGTTCTAAGTGGAACTATTTAATTCACTTGAATAATGAATGGTTTTATATTTAACATTTTTCATTTTCCATAGTTTAAGAAATCATAATATTTTAAATGTATTCCCTCTTCAATTACTTTAAGACATTACAAATTAATGGGACAAAGTCTTAACATCAACCCATGATTCTAGTTATGTATATGCAAGTAGTATGGAATCAGTGAGAACTAGAAGACAGAGACAAGTCAAGTCAAGAAACCAATAAGGAACATGCCATCAAAACTTAGTGCAGAACTTAGGACTGAAAGAAGGGGTTGGATGGAGTGCCAAAATGTGCATTAAATGCAATAATACATAAAAAATGATGAATTAATCTTCTTTTAAATTTATAGGTTATAATTGATGAAAACATAGTAAAAGATAGACAAATTAAAGATAGATGTATTCGATTTCGGTAAATAGGCCAGGAAATTAATGTAAATAAAGCCATTATAAAAGAAAATTTCGAGGCCCAACATACCCCCAGACCAAAGGTATGGCATGTCCTCGTGCCATAAATGAATCGGAAGTGGTCTTTCATTTATTCAAAAACTTTGCTTGATCATTAATAGTTTATAGGCAATCATTAAGCAAAACAAAGCCATCTTTATTACTACATGAAAACTAGAACTTAGAGAAAAAAAAGTTATGTTATAAGATGAACAAAAAAACTTTGTATTATTTAAGATTTCTTAATACATACAATTATGCTACTAGTAATAATTCATGCTTATGGCTTAAATCCAGAGATCAGGCTACGCGCGTTAGGGTTGGAGCTATGGCAGTCTTGAGAGAGAGCAGGCATGGTGGCGCCTGGGGGAGGGGAGGTCACCCCCCCCTCTGAGATTGGATGAGGAAGCCTTCCGAAGGATCCTCATTAGCAGAGGCAAGAAGCCCACTACTTCGGAGATCCCAAAATATATCAAGAAGCTGGAAGAAATTCTTGAAATCGCCCTTCCTGAAGAAAAACCAATGAATATAGCTCTGGCATTGGCTAAGCGAGGCCTCGTGGGTCAGTTTATGGGCTTATGGCCCTCCACCAAGACTACTGATGACTAGATACAGAGAAATTGGAAGCCCAATCTGAAAAATGGAGTAACTTGCTACCTTGTTGGAAGAGGGTTCTTTGTGTTTGAATTCATCTCAGAAGAAGATCGTGACTTAATCTTTAGAAATGGCCCCTACTTCATGGGGACGCAGGGTCTATACCTGAATAAATGGACACCATATTTTGACCCCTTCGGTCGATCTCCCCAAAGAAGTGCCGGTGTGGGTTAGGCTTCCTAATCTTCCGGTGCATTGCTGGGATATCAAATCTCTGTGGAAGATAGGGAATGAAATCAGATGTTTCATTGACAAAGCCGATAATAAGGGACAATACACCTGCGCCAAAATTTGTGTTGAAGTTGATCTTGAAGCTAGTCTTCCTGAGGCAGTAAAATTAACCATTGGATCTTGGAATCACTACTAGAAATTGGACTACGAGCACCTACCCTTCAAGTGCAGGAACTGCCAAGAGCATGGCCACTTCCAAAGACATTGCCCCAAACTGGTCGCTGGGAAAGAAGATGCTGAGGGATGGCAGAAAGTAAAGAAAGGAAAAATCTCTAACAATGCCAAAAGCAAGGAGAAAACGGCCCAGGAACCCCCAAAGGTAGGCAGCTCAAAGCCTAGCCACCAGGAATCTCCTAATGAAGCTCAAAACCCCACAAACGCTCCAGAAGTTGAAGAAATTCGGGTGCCACAATCCCCAACCGACCCAATCCCTCAACCTGTTGTCTCCAGCCTATCAAAGGAACACATTAGTTTGGGCTCGGAAACATGAGCCAAATCCTCTGAGGAAGGAGATACTGAAGCAAGCAGCCTGTCAGGCACCCCAGACCAACCAAAGCGTGGATGAAAGACCGAGAAGAAGAGAAGGGAAGAGCAGTCCTAGAAGGATGTCGTTCAAGGATCTCAGCATACCATCCCAGAAATGATGAATACCAGATCGGGGATGAAGCTAGGAAAGACCCCGAAAGGGGGCCATCCCTCTCATCCAGGTAAATAATGCAATACGTCTCCTGGAATTGCAGAGGACTAGGCAACTCTCTAAAAGAAGAAGCTATAATGGATTTAGTAAGAGTAATAAGGCCTGAAGTCCTCCTAATCTAGGAGACAAAACTGGAGGAGGATGCTCTCCTCCGAGCAAGTAAATCATTCTGGAAGAAAGGCCCGGGTAGGGCTATGAGCGCAAGAGGAGCTTCGGGAGGCTTAGCAATGTTCTGGGACTCTACAAAGCTTGAACTAGTAGAAGAAGAAGGAACCATTCACTGGTTATTCACCAAGCTGCTCCATAAAGAATCCGGTCATCTCGTAAGCCTCTTTAACATGTATGTTCCTGTCTCTTTTATTGAGAAAAAAGAGTGTTGGGATTCCTTAAAATTATTTCTTAATCAGCATAACCCTGAAAATTTAGTAGTGGCTGGAGATTTAAATGTAACTCTTGCACTGGCAGAAAAAAAAGGGGGATCAATAGTCCGGGATCCTGCAAGAGAATGGGTGGAAGACTTGATGCTGGATTGGGAGCTTGAAGATATCATTCCTGACAGTGGAAAGTTCACCTGGTCCAATAAAAGGATAGGACCGGGCCACATAGATGCCCGTCTAGACCGTTTCCTCATTCATTCATCTTTCCTAACTTTTGGTCTCATGGCGACCTCCAAGATTCTCCCGCATTACACCTCTGATCATAAACCAATTTCGCTCTCCCTTTCTCCTTGAAAAAAGTTAGGTCCTATCCCCTTCCGGTTTAGCCCAATTTGGGCTAATCAGGAAGGCTTCCTTGACCTTGTGTCCAATTCCTGGAAGCAACCTGTTTATGGATCCCCCTTCTATGTCTGGGAAGGAAAGCTCAGAAGACTCAAAGCTGATATGAAATCTTGGGCTAAAGGTCTAAGCTCTCCTATGAATGAAAGGATAAGAACTCAGAAGGCCTTAGAATGGCACCAATTAGTCTTGAAAGAGTCCCCAGTCACTCCTGCCTTGCTTAACCAGGAAGCTGAGCTTCAAAGGAAGTACCATAAATCTTGTAGAGAAGAGGAAATCTATTGGAGAGTCAAATCAAGGACACTTTGGCTTCAAGCTGGAGACAAAAACACTTTGTTCTTTCACAAGCAAGCCCAAGCTAGAAAAATCTATAATTCCATTAGTGAAATTCAGATGCAAGATCAATTCATAAAGGAATTTAGTGGCATCAAGGAGGTAGCTTATTCTTTCTTCAAAAATCTCTATTCTGCCTCGGATCTGGAACCAATGGACCCAAATTCTTACCCTCTCTCAGAGATTCCAAACTTGATCAATGATGATGACAACCTGCTGCTGAATAGCCCTGTTAGTATCCGGGAAATCAAGAAATCCCTCTTCAAAATGGTCCCAGACAAAGCTCCAAGGCCAGATGGATTCACAGCCCGGTTCTATATTTCATGCTGGGACATTATAAAAAAGGATCTGTACAGAATGATCAAGAAGGCTCAGAACTGTACCAAGTTGGGTGGCAGCACTAATTCCTCATTCTTGGCCCTCATTCCAAAAGAAAAAGGTGCTAAGAACTTTAACAGATTTAGGCCTATCTCCCTTTGTAACACGGGATACAAAATCATTACCAAAATAATGGCTAACAGACTCAAAAGAATCCTGCCTAAGTTGATCCCAGAAAATCAAGGTGGGTTTGTGAGAGGAAGACAGATTCTGGATAACATTATCTTAGTCCAAGAATCCATTCACACCAGCTACAAGAAAAAAGAGAAGGGTATGGTGGTTAAGTTGGACCTGGCCAATGCCTTTGATAGAGTCAAGCATGATTTCCTTTTTGCAGCAATGAGAAACTTTGGGTTCAATCAGAAATTCATAGAGTGGGTCAAAGCTTGCATATCAGCCTCCTGGATTGCCCCGTTGGTTAATGGCCGTCCTACCAACTTTTTCTAGGCTTCAAGAGGATTAAGGCAAGACTGGCCTCTCTCCCCTGTGCTCTTTGTCATCCAAGCCTCCGTGCTAGGTTTCCAATTGAACAGAAGTCTCCAAAACAGGTCCCTCTCAGGCATCAGAATCGTCCCAAAGGTCAAGGATGTAAATCACGCCCAGTTCGCTGATGATACTCTTTTACTGGGAGCTGCCAATATTAATACAGCTAGGAACTTTAAAACAGAACTTGACCTCTACAGAGACAACTCTGAAAGTGAAATAAACTTTCATAAAAGTAAGATCTTTGGCTGGAATTGCTCTCCTCATGAAATGCTGGAGCTATCTCAGATTCTTGAAATGGAAGGCATCACAATCTGGGACACTTTCACCTACCTGGGCATTCCAATTTTCAAAGCATCCCCTATATTTTCCCATTGGATGCCCCTTCTGGACAAACTAAAAAACAAGATCCATGCGTGGGGAGAAAATTGGCTCAACAAAGCAGGTAAAGTTATTTTGATGAACTCTGTCCTTACCAGCCTTCCAATCTATCAATGCTCAGTTCTTTTAGCTCCCAAAACCATAACAAACAAAATTAATGAGCTGCTCCATCGCTTCCTCTTGGAAGGTGGTCGAAACAGTGAAAAGAAGCTTCATCTTGTGAGCTAGGACAAGGTCATGAAGCCAAAGATGGAGGGGGGTCTTCAAATCAGAGATGTGGCTACCCAAAATCTAGCCATGTGTGGAAAAATTCTCTGGAACATGATCACTGGGAAAAGAAATTGGAGCAAGCAAATCCTCTATAAAAAATACTTCAAAGGAGACAAGGAGAGATGTCTTGAAAAGCCCACAAAAATGCAGAAAGGATCCCCGATCTTCTCGCTCTGCAAAAGGGCCCTTCCTCACTTCATCTCAAAGCTCACGTGGATTCTGGGAAACGGGGAAAAAATAAAAATCTTGGAGGACTCTATCCTTGGGGATCAGCCTCTCAATGAGTTAAACGACTTGGGAAATATAAAAGCTTGGCTTATGGACAAAAAATACAGCACTCTGTGGGACATCTCCACCTGGAACAACGATGACAAAGAATCCTGGGAAAGCTGGAATCTAGGAGATTACCCGGATGAGCTCAAGGAGGAAGCTTCAAAGCTGTTGGAATTTCTTCAAGGGAAATCACCCCATAGTGCCAGATCCAAAGACAAACGGGTTTGGGGTTCAGGATCCGGGAAATACACAGCAGCTGCTATACTGGAGCTGCCTTGGGTCCCTCCCAATCCTGCCCTGTGGAAAACGGTCTAGAATTTCCCTTCAATTACTAAAATTGATATTTTTATATGGACCCTGCTTCACAACAGCATTCTGACTAGCGACAATCTTAAGAGGAAAGGCTGGGAAGGGCCTTCACGCTGCCCTTTGTGTAATCAGGATGAAGAAATTGTCGAGCACCTCTTCATCATTTGCAATTTCACTAAAGAAGTATGGAGGCTTATGATAGGATCCACCGCTGAAAGACTACCAAACTTAGTAATGGAGCTTATAAGCAGCTGGAACTCTCTTTCTCCATTCAATCTGAGCAAGAAAAATCTCCTTAAGCTCACGTGGATGTGGACACCGAAATTTCTGTGTTGGAAGATCTGGCTGGAGAGGAACAACAGAATTTTTAAGGAGGAAAGTAGACTCCCTCCTCAAGTCGCTATTAAAGCTCGGACCATGATATCAGAAGCTCTAAGCACTACGCATTCCATAAAAAATTCAACTACCCTCTCTCTTGAAGAAGATCGCTAGCTTAGGGTGTTCAATCTGAACCAACAAACCATTGAAGCAATCAAACCTCCTCAAAAGACAAACTGGGAAATCAGGTTGAATGAACAGGAATTCATTAAGTGGAGGTCAGCCCTTGATGAATGGTCCCTCTTCTTTGACGGGGCCTCAAAAGGGAATCTAGGTCAAGCTGGAGGAGGAGGCATCATCATTGAGCCCTCTGGCAAACTCCACCTGTCCTATGCATGGGGCCTAGGATACTCCTCCAACAATCATGTTGAGTATCTGGCGCTGTGGCAAGGTCTAAACCAAGCAAGGAAGATGAACATCCAGAAGCTTACTATCTTTGGCGATTCCATGCTAATTGTTAAAGCGTTACACACTAAGAAGGTGGCAACGGATATTAACCTTGCCCAAACATACAGGAAAGTCCTTCTCCTTCTGACGCATTTCAGAACTTACAAGGCTTATCACATGCTAAGGAATCTCAATAGTCTAGCAGACACTGAGGCCAACCGGGGCACTTTTTTGAGCAAGAGCCAGCTAATTGTCAATGGAGAAACTTCAAATCTCCCGCTTCCCTAACGCTAATGCTGCATTAGTCTGTCTCATCACGTGGGCATCTCAACAGCAATTGCAGAAACTAGAAAGATATGACCCAGCACAGTATCTTCCATGTGTGTAAAGTTGGAGATGAAGCTCAGTATAGTAGTTTTGAATATGCACTGTAAGGCCCGGGTAACCCCTTTACCAGTCTTTAATTAAAATTTTAACCGTTTTCGTAAAAAAATAATAATTCATGCTTATGAAGACCATATAAATCTAGACTCCCTCCCCTAGACCGAAGTTATGGCATGTCCTCGTGCCATGAATGAATTAATACTGGGTTAAAATAGAAAACATGAGGGTGTAGATAGTCAATAAATCCTATAGGAAACTAGTCATCCCTGCTACTTCTCAAAGGTTTATCGTTATTCAAGTAATTATGGACAAAGTGTGCATTTCAAGTTCATTAGACTCCTAAGTTTATGGGTCCTGCTTCTAGGATAGTGATATCCTAGGTATAGTATGAATTAGACAGTAGGGTCTTAAGTGCACTTACAAACATTCTCAAATGGCATATTGATGGAGTTCATTTTCTTTAGATCAACCATGCATACCTACCTCCAATAGACCCACAACAACCTTTATTATTACAGAGTCATTTTCATATTTTTTTTAGACTCTTTCTCTCTCTCTCTCTCTCTCTCTCTCTCTCTCTCTCTCTCTCTTTTGGCAAGCTGTCCTCCTCGAGAAAATTCCCCTCTTTCAGTTGGGCCTGTTCAGTACCCCGTCCGGTTTACCTGGTCATACCACAGGCTAGTACCCGCTGCCAGCGAGCCTATTCATTACCCCAGCGGGTTAACCTCTTAAACTTGATCTCTATCAGAGGCTCTTGTCTCAATGTTTCCAGTCCCTATAGATATTCGAAAAATGATTTTGCCTATGAAGGAGTGGTGGGGGAGTAGCTCTGAAAACCATGCTATAGGGTGGGATGGTATATGGGTTGGAGGACAGCTGGTCTTCTCTTTTATGGAACCAAAATAAAGGCTGTAAGAGGAATCTACTAAATCAAAGGTACACACGATTGATGGATTTAATACAAAGTGGATGAAGCAATAAGATAATGAATGAAAGGTGTCTCTAGTCCCAAATATCGCCTCTTTCATATAGAGTTATAGTAGTGTTCCCCACAAACTAGGAATTTCATTCACCCTTATGCTACCCTGTAGTAAATATGCTTAAATAACATGCCCTGATAATGAAGCTAGGATGTACGAGTGACCTATAGGTTTTAGATAGACCTTAATCTTCTGACAAATCCTCATGATGTTTAAAGTTGGTCTTGAGTAAGTGAGATAATTAGAAATATGCATGTATGAAAATGAATAATGATGTAAAATTTTTTTGGTTTAGTCATTAACATGATCTTCTTCTTAGTTCTTTTATTTGAGGAAAAAAAACAAAAAAGGAAGTTGCATTATTTCCTAAACAAAGAATGCAACATTTTTTTTATATACATATTTCCCTACCCTAAGAAAAAAAAGAAAAGATATTTATTCAAGCATATGAGCTTTTCCAATGAAATCAAGTGCGAAGGAAAATGAGAATTGTACCTTTATCCACATATAAAAAGATTGTTGCATTGATTACTTGAATGTGGAAGTTCAACCGACTTACTTCTCTTTGCATCAATAGGTGTCGAATGAAGGAATGGTATTGCAGTCGAGTTACCTCCTGAAACCATGTTTCGATGTAGTCTTGGTACACCTTCCTTCGCTATGTCATACCGATCCTCTTCTTCTAGTTGAGAATTTGTTTGAGCATATGATGGATCTGTTAGCTTGCATGTAAAGAACTCTTTAATTTCTTGTTGCTCTCCTAATCCCCAATGTATCAGCTTCTTTTGCAGTCTCGAAAAAAACTCTTTTTGTAGTTCTTGGGATTTTGATTCGTCTGTTATTTCAGGAGTAGTTTATAAAATTTCAACTTTTGTCAGGATCTGCTCTTTGGTAGAGATAGAAATTCCATCTTTTGCTAGGGTTCGAGAGAGTTCTCTCATACCGATGAGCACCTTTGAGTCCATGTCGTTGGTTGGTAGGTCCTTCTTCACATAAGAATTAGTATGTGGGGTTCTTACAGTACCCAAATTTTTTTTATGTGTTTTTGAGAAACTATCTACTAATAAAACAAATTTGTGATTTAAAGACAATGCACTAAAACACCTACATAAAAAGTACACTTAAGAGAAGTAAATCAAACTTTGCGTGAAGTAAACACACTTGTGTGAAAAAGGAGCAACAAGGATTTGGGGCACCCCACTATAGTGGATGCACAGGTTCTTACCTCTCCTCTTACCGTTCTCCCCCGCCCCTTGTTGTGTAATGTAAAGGCAACCTATCTACCCCTATCTACATAGACTCCAATCCCTTTAGCACCTCCCCGACAACGATGCCAAAATGTTGGTCAAAATATGCACTATTTAATTCAACACTTAATTTGTCAACCCAGGGAGAGAGCTTGTGAGATGCAAACACAATATGTGCATAATTGAAGGCTTGAACTAACCTAAGCTAACTAAATATGCAAATGCGCTAACATGCAACTATATGATTTTAATCTACATGCATAACTTTCATAATTCAAATGCAAGAATTTAATCTATCTATAAAAATAGGAAATTAACTAAGAACTTTGGAAAAGTAACTAAAAATTCAAATCTAATCTAATATTATATTAATCTATTTTATAAAGGCAGGAGACTATTCAAACTAGTCGAATTCTATGCTAATCTATTCCATGAAATGAAATTGCAATGACTGATCTAGGAAAGTAGTCACTTGGTTCGAAAGAAATCTAATCTAATGAGAGTAAATTTAAATATTCAAAACATGTAACAAATCAACTAAACTATTTCATGAATGCATGAGCTATATGCTTATGCAGGGATGAGAATCTACTTAACCATGTGATTAACTACGAAAGCAAATATTGAAATTAATTACGAAAACAAATATGAAATTAATCACTATAAAACAAAAAATTATACTGCAAGTGAAAAGAGCAACTACTCTATTTATTTTATGAGTGAAACTACTCTATACTTTCAAAAGAGCAAACTAACTAACTATCCTACTTTGGTTATCAAATTTATGCAATCGTATAAAGAAAATTGAAACACTAATCTAAGGACCAAGTGTAAACAAATACTTTGCAACGAATCATAAACTAATGTAAGCAAACTAATTTAACAAATCCAATCTGATCAGCAACTAATCTATGAATTTAAAAAGTAAACTTATATTAAACTAAGCTATGAAAACTTTCAAGATAAAACTTTTAAAATACTGAAAATTAATGCATCTAATACAAAAGGAAAAATGAAAACACTCTAAACCAATCCCTCTTCTTAATGCTCAGAATCTATCATGCAAAGTTTATTAAATTCATACAAGCATAAAACTAAATTAAAGTTAAAGATAAAAATAAAGGAGACTAAGCTAAGCTCAAAATAAAATAAATTAGACTAATGCAAATAAATAGAATTCACATTAAAAATAAAACTAAACTAAACCAAAAGAATTTCATGAACTAAACTAAAATGAAACTAAACAAAATAGTGGAAATAAACTAGATTAATTTACCTAATTTTTTTTATCATAAAATAACCCTCTATTCACGGTGTCACTCATTCAACAACATATTAAGCAATTTAATAACAAAATATAAATGAAAGAAATTCAAAATACAAAATAAATACAATACCGATATTAAATACAAAAATATAATAGAGTTATATAAATTCTCACATGTATATTAAATATATGAATCTAAATATAAAATAAATCCAATTATAAAGAAACACTTTAACCTATATTAAAAAATGATAAACCAATTTAAATTACTTTATTAATATGATACACAATTAACATATCAAAGAAGAAAACATTTATACTCATTTATATTATGAATTTCATCATAATTAAAACTGAAACAATTAATCTTATGCATTAATATAAAACTGAATATGAAATGATGAAGATGGATTCGAATCCCCACTAACTGCAAAACACAGTAAAATGATGGAAAACTAACCTATACCCTAGCTAATTATTTCTACACCAAACGTAATATTACAGATTCTGAAAATGAATGAAAATTGTATAAAATTCTATCTAAATTCGAATTAAAGGCTGAAAGAGAGACTAGATTAAGGTGCGAACAAAAGGTTGAAAAATAGTTTGCACAGAGGGATGAACCGAAGGCTGAAAGGACTGTCTGCACAGAGGGACGAATGGAAGGCTGAAAAGACAGTCTACATAGAGGGATGAATGGCCGGCCGTGTGGAAAATTGCATAAAAACTCAGGAAAAGTACAGTTTATTAACAGTAAAACATTATCTACAGGAAAACTAAATATATAGATATAAAAACGAGATTACTTATCTGCTAAAATGAAAAGAAACTGCTGAATATGTACAAATAGAACCTCTGGTTGTTGAGGGGCCCTTCTCAACAATCAGAGGCTAGTCTAAGTCAATGAATTACTTCACAGAAGACTGAAACATGCATACACAGCTGAAAATAGAGTTTTATTCAATCTGAACAGATTGTTTTACAGAGTCTATTCGCCGATGACTAGCTACTCAACTCTCAGGAAGAGGCTGGCATATATAGTTGCTGACAGAGATGAGCAAGTCGACCCTTTAGTGGTCGACTGCTCTCTAAATTTAGTAAATCATAAAGGCATCAAACAATTCAAACTCCAACGCACAACATCTTCCTTCTTCAACGTGAACAGATCTCCTCCAACATGCATCTAGTTCTTTTTAGCATGGACGTGGCATGATATGGTCTGCCTGATCCTCCTTTCGCGTGGACCGATCTTCTCTAGCGTGCATGATGGCGACGTGTTGGGCAGCGAGGAGTACATAGGGGCAAGTCTCTAGAACGCAAGTAGTTTCTCATTCAAGTGCATAGACTGGTGATGTGGTGGTGAGCAAAGACATCGTGACAACGATCCTTCTAAATTGATGAGTGTCTCCAATAAACAAACACATGGACTATAGGTGGGTTGCAAATATGTTTCGACGTTTAATTCCTGAGATCTTTTATCATCAACAGTGCGCTGCTTAATTAATGAGCTAAGTGGTGAGTTGCGTCATAAGTTGGACAGTAAGATGAATGCGCTGTCTGTTTATTTGGCTGTGAGAGAGCTGGATAGTCAGCTTAATGCATGGCTGAATTCTATTGGTTGGGTGCTGGGTTCTTTTGCTGAGTGCTTGGTCTAATTATGGCTGAATTTTATTTGCTACACCGCTATCCATTTTGTGACTGTGCGAGAGTTTTATTCCCTGTCCGTGCGTGAATTATTCCACGGTATGTTCATAACATAAAGCATGCAAAAAAAAAATGATATGCGATAGTTTTATATCATGGCATTATGATTTAAGAAGATAAGGGCATTACATTATACAAGTGGTTCATGGAAAGCCAATGGAATATATTTACATTGTTTTATTCTAAAACAAAAGGAGGACTATATGAGGTGGAATAAAGTGGCTCATAGTTCCAAGTTTTATTTCATGTTAAAGTTTATATGGATTTATTAAGCATATTTACAAATTTATAATGCATATTTTATATGGATTTGAAAATATATAAAATTTCATTTCTTAAAGTTCTAAGTGGAACTATTTAATTCACTTGAATAATGAATGGTTTAATATTTAACATTTTCATAGTTTAAGAAATCATAATATTTTAAATGTATTCCCTCTTCAATTACTTTAAGACATTACAAATTAATGGGACAAAGTCTTAACATCAACCCATGATTCTAGTTATGTATATGCAAGTAGTATGGAATCAGTGAGAACTAGAAGACATAGACAAGTCAAGTCAATAAACCAGGAACATGTCATCAAAACTCAGTGCAGAATTTAGGACCGAAAGAAGGGGCTAGATGGAGTGCCAAAATGCGCACTAAATGCAATAACACATCAAAAATGTTGAATTAAGCTTCTTTTACATTTATAGGTTATAATTGATGAAAACATAGTAAAAGATGACAAATTAAAGATAGATGTATTCGATTTTGGTAAATAGGCTAGGAAATTAATGTAAATAAAGCCATTATAAAAGACAATTTTGAGGCCCAACATGCTCTAATATCATTTTGAAGTTTCTCTACATCAAATTCTTGTGAATCCTTATCTGAACTTGACTTGGACAAGTTTTCAAATCTTTTATGAATCGTATTATCAAATTTTCCACTCCTCTCAGGTTCGTAAGTCAAGGAGTTTTTCTCAACCTTAATTACTTCCTCAAAAGTTTCAACTAGGGTTTCCTTATTATCATGCTTAATGGACACACCTAAATATTTAGGTAATGCAGAAGCATAATTTTCAATAATGATATCTTCTAGAGGTTGAGAGGTAACCTGTATTTTATTTTTAAAATTTAGGAATCATTGGTTGAAGTCCTTGATCCATTCCTTACTATTTATTTTGATATAAGAAAACTCAAGGGCTAGAGAAGTTGGTGTTTTATCCTCCCCAAACTTATCCAAGAAAGCTTGATTGAAGTCTTTCCAATTGGTTATGGATCCTTGGACCAAAGAGAAGTACCATGATGATTCTTTCCCTTCGAATTTCAAAGGAAAAAGGAGACAAACCATATCTTCATGCTACACATTCATAGTTTGAACGAAAAGGATAAATTTATCTACGTGGTTCTCAACTGGCTCTTTATTATCTGGGTCGAATTTAGGGAGAAGATTGTCTAGGTGTTTAGGTAATAGATGTTGAACACCAAGGACCACAACTGCACTTTCTCAGCTGTAACACCTCGGTTTTGACCCCATGGTATTGAATTGCATATGATGTAAATATTTTTATTTGATCATGGTGTGGAGCTCAAGGAAAAGGCCCCACCATGGATGTAGTGTTTTATGTATCGACAATTGAAATCGATGTCGATGGCTTATGTGCTAGCCAGGAACAATATATTTTGAGACATCATGTAAAAATGAAAATTAATAAAAATACCACAACTAGCTATGCATCGCAACGTTAAAGATATGGAGGAATGATTTCACAATGAATAGGGAAGGAGAAATAATCAAACCCTTGAGCCAAGGGGGGGAAAGCCAAATGTCTAAGGGGAAAACCCATAAAGTGGTCAACTAACCATTTTGTCCTTTTGTGCCCAGTCATTTAGAAGTTGGTTGAGGAAGTTATTGCATGGGAATGACCAAGGCATGGGAGTCAATTTCGAATTGGGTAGAGCACCCATTTTAGAAAAATGTGTTTTGACTTAATGGGCAAGTAAGAACCCAAAAATTGCTTACTTACCCATTATGCATTCACGTGGAAGCTCTCTCACGCAGGGGAAAGCTTGGAGAGCTCTCCCATTCACGTTTTTGGTCTGCTGTGTGTTTCCTTCACGTTTGGGGGCAATTTTCTTCATTTTTCCCATGGATGGGAGGTCATTTTGGAAACGCTTAGGGGCTGGGATCTCTCCTGGATGTTTTTTGCTGTGTGTTCCTCATTACCTAGCTGGGAAAACCCATCGTTTTGGTTGCATAGAGAATGGAAGAAAATAACCACGATTTTTGGGTGTTGCTGGGTTTTTTTTTGCCACGTGAAGCCCCTAAACATTTCTAAGTTTGAATCCATGATATCAGGATTCGTAAGGGTCGTTTTTCCTATGTGAATCCATTGAATCGTTGCTGAAATCAGGTTTCTCACCCAGGGGTTGATTTTCCCATTCACCAAATCATTTTTGGTTGAAAAGCATTTCTTTCATACCCAGCATGTGCATTTTGTTGTTGTGGGCATCCTTGTGATGGCTTGGTAGAGTAAGTCCAAGAATCCCATATGTTAGATGGATTCTGTGTTTGATTAGTAGGTTGGTTTGGCTGGGTGATTCCAAGGAACCATCTATTAATTTGTTGGCTGTGTGTTTGGTGAAAAGTTTGGCTTGGTTGAGTAAGCTTGAGGAACCCCCATGTTATTGGTTGTTGCCTTAGTAGCCCGTGAAACCAATTTCATTATTGGCTTGGCTGGATAGTCTGTGAAACCCAATGGTGTGTTGGCTTGAATGTGGATGTATGGTTTTGGCTATGTGTGAGCCTATTGTTGTTCCATGTTCCTTGTGGAATCATGCCCAGCTCGGGGATGGAAGTGATGCTGAGAGATTGATGAGCACACTAGCATATGGTTGGGTGGAACGTTGCAACGACGTAGCTATTTGCAGACCAACTTCTTCTCAAGATAAGTATTATTTGTGTATTTAATTTTCACAACTATATTTGTTTTATGAATTACTATGAACATGGCGAATGCTTGAATAAATGTGTTTTTATTCCGTTGTTTATTTCATGTATAATGCATCTATGTATGTTTTTAATTCAATGCATTTTTATTATAATGTTCATGGGTCTAGATTTCCCATTGGATAGCAGCAGCAGCCTAGTTGCGTCCTCTCCATCGCCGAGATGAGGGGTGGGGACATGACAATGTGGTATCAGTATGATGGCTACTGTTATATTTTTATCATTTCGAATAGTATTATCTTTGGATATTATCTGAGAGAATAACATGCACATCAATCAATCACAAGAGACAATAGACACAAATATTTTCCTCAGGGAATCCATAAAGGAGAAAACCTCGCAACTTCCTCAGAGATAGAAAGGCACCAATAGCAGCAGTAAAACCCAAAGACAGTAAGATGATATTCGACAGCTGTTCTCTCTCTTATCCTAGCTCCTTCTCTCTCACTCATGCACTACGACTGACTGTGAGTGACTGTGTGATAAATAGAGAGGCTCACTCTCTATTTATACTAATTCTTGACTTGACAATAACTTACCAGGGCTGAATTATCTAGGAGAGTCTAATAACCCTAGTGCCTCGAAACTGTGGGGACTTTAACCCTTGAACAATAAGGAGGGTTACCCTCTATGAATTTACATGACTTGTTTACATTATTGATTCTCCCGATAGGAACATTGGGGTATGGCATGACTCATCTACATTACAAATACTTCTCGATAGGAACATCGAGGTACGATACATAAAATATACAAGTGAATACATTCTGAAGTTACAAATACATCAACACTCCCTCTTAAGTAGGAAGGTATTCTCTTGACACAATTCACCAGCACGGGTCTTTTTCTTTGGATCAAATCTGGATCATCACTGGATCATCATTAAATCTAGATCATCATTGGATCATCATTGAAACTAGATCATCACTGGATCATCATCATCACTGCTTTTGCTATCTCGATCAACTGGTGCTATCTCTCAATTCTACTTGTCATAGGAAGTTCTACAGAGCCAGCCCTTTTTCATGCTGGTTGTAGGCCTAGCCTCTAGGTAGGTCTTCTTTAGCGCTTATATCTAACCCTATTCAGAAAGGCCCACCCAACACTTACATCTGACCATGAGAGGAAGACATCCACCACCATGTCAGAAAGACACACCTAGCACTCACATCTGACCCAGTCAGAAAGGCCCAACACTCACATTTGACCATGGGAGGCCCAACCTACCACCATGTCAGAAAGGCTCATCCAGAACTTACATTTGACCTAGTCAGAAAGGCCCAGCACTCACATCTAACCATGGGAGGCCCAGCCTACCACCATGTCAGATGGATCATCACTTATATCCGACCATGGGAGGCCCATCCTGGCACCATGTCAGAAAGGCTCAGAACTTATATCCGACCATGGGAGGCCTAGCCTGCCACCATGTCAGAAAGGATCAACAATTATATCTAACCTAGTCAGAAAGGATCTGCACTTACATCTGACCCAGTTAGAAAGGCTCTGCACTTACATTTGACAATGGGAGGCCCAGCCTGCCACCATGTCAGAATGGCTATGCACTTACATCTGACCATAGGAGGACCTACCTACCACCATGTCAAAAAGGCTCCTGCACTTATATCTGACCATAGAAGGAACCAATCCTACTATGTAATAAAGGCTCTCGGACTCATCACCTCCTCTTGGAGGGAACCTCGATTTGGAGAACAACAAGCTTCTCCCTGAAGCACTCAAACTTCACTCTGGCTAATGGCTTAGCCAACACATCAGCTATCTGCTCGTCCATCACAAAATACTGGAGCTTCATTGATCCTCTCTGTACCATATCCCTGATATAGTGATATTTGATCTTGATATGCTTCGAATTGTCATGGAACACCAAGTTCTTTGAAAACTTCACGCAAATCTGGTTGTCACAATATATACAAGTAGAATCCAACTAGAGATCAAATAAATCATATAGTATCTTCCTCAGCCACACTTCCTCACAACTAGCTGAACAAGCTACGACATACTCTACTTCGGCTGTACTCAGTGCCATGCAAGACTGTTTCCTGCTAAACCAAGAGATCACCCCTGATCCCATACTGAAGCAGCACCCTAAAGTTCTCTTCTTATCGATGGCATTGCCTGCCCAATCTGAATCAACATAACCTTCCAGGTTAATCTTCTTATCCACCTCATACTTGAGCTAATAATCAACTGTACCCTTTAGGTACCTCAGAATAAGATTTGCAGCAATCAGGTGAACATGTCTCCGATCCGTCAGGAACTGGCTCAATGTGTTCACAGCAAAGCAAATATCTAGTCTCGTATTCGTTAGGTACATCAAGGACCCAATCATCTGACAATACATTGTAGCATCAACTATCTCTAATGAAGCATCACTCAATAGCTTTAGGTTTGATGCCATAGGTGCAGTCATGGCCTTGCATTCCATCATCCTGAACCTCTTTAGGATCTCTACTACATACTTCGCTTGTCCCAAGGAGATTCCATCTATACTCTGCCACACCTCCATGCCTAGAATGCAGTGCATCATACCCAAGTCCTTCATCTCGAACTCAATAGCGAGCTTCCTCTTTGTATCAGTAATCAACTCATCCACTCCTGTTACAAACAAATCATCTACATATAGTAGGAGTATCACTGGGTTCCCTTCTTCAACCTTGTAGTAAAGGTTGGAATTTGCTTTACTCTTAGTAAAGCCCAAACTGGATAGGAAGCTGTCAATTCTGCCGTACCATGTCCTGGGTTCCTGTTTCAAATCATAAAGGGCTTTCTTCAATTTACACATGAGTCTACCTGTCATGTGTCTCAAAACCAAGTGGCTACTCCACATACATTTCCTCTTCCACTACACCATTCAAGAAAGCAATCTTGAAATCCATTTGGTGTATCTTCCATTTCATTACTGCAGCCAGAGCAAGTACTGATATGATGGAAGTGTATCTGGATATAGGTGCAAAAGTTTCTTCATAATCTATTCCTTCTTTCTAGGATAAGACACGAGCCACAAATCTTTCTTTATGTTTCTCTATGCTACCATCTGCAGCATGCTTGATCTTGTAGGTCCATTTGGAAGTCACAACAGACTTCCACTTTGGTCTAAGGACAACATCCTAGGTGTCATTCTTCATGATCGACTGGTACTCCTCGATCATAGCATCCTTCCATTGTTTATTCTCTACCACTTCTTCATAGTCGGAAGGTTCTTTATCAATTGTAGCAGGGCTTTCTTCCTTGCTACAGGGTAGGAATGGCTACCTTCCGTCTATAGGATGGAAGGGTAGCGTTCCTGGTGGTTGTACAAGAAAAACAAAATCGAAATGAAATAGAACAACAATCCAAAGAAAACCCCTTTGCACAAAAGGTTATGGGTTAAGCTCCAAGACCCTGCATACAACAATGGAGACTTGCAAGAACATGTTAGGCCATAAAAACTGCAAGCAAAAATGTGTTAGAAAAACCTAAAATAAACAACACAAAAAAGAAATTATACCTTCTATGGGTGGAAATGGGCCACCATGCCCTAGCTTGGAGAAGCACCTCTCTTGAGAATGGGGGGAGCTATGGCTTTATGGGAGAATGGATGAGAGGGAGGGTAAATGGCTTGAGAGGAAAATGGTCTCAAGGCACTCACTCGGGTAGCATAACAGTATGCAAGGAAGGAATGTTTTGAGAGTGACCCCACTCCTCTATTTATACTTTTTCTTGGGATTTTTAGGGTTTTAAGCCCCTGGTTGGGGCTTAGGCCACTTTTTTGGGATTTTAGCCCCTTTCGCTCAATATTTAGCTCTTTTAGGGTTCTTAAGCTCCTTTGAGGGGTTTTAGCCCCTTTTTGGAGGCTTTAGCCCCTATGAGAGCAATTTTGGCTCTTTTTAGGGGTTTTTAAGCCCTTTTTCATATTTTTAAGCCTTCTTGAGGGTGTGGGGGTCAAATGGGGTCAAATGAGGGTCATGCATGGGTGTCCTTGGGTGGTGTAGGCCATGTAGATCTGAGTGAGGGATTTTTTGGGTTAACAGATTGCCCCTTGATGTGTGAGGGTAGGAGCTCATCATATGGCCGATGGACATCATAGGATTTTCCGTGGAGAGGTGGTGCTTCCTGGGCTGGGGCATAGTGGCTTTTAGTTTTTGTATTAATATGGTTCCCATCAATGGGTGAGATAGAAATAATGTGTGACATGTATATGGACAAGGAAGGTATCCCCATGCTCGTAACAATGTCAAAAGAATAATGTGATCTATGCTGTATAATACAAGAGCCGATCATATACAACTGATGATACATAGTGGTTGCCTCAATGAGAGGCAGAATACAATACTGATATGAAGAAATGCTATATTGGACCCATGGAATTCTCATGGAATGCTATATATTCATGACTGATGGCCTACTAGATCTGGAATGGTACATAGCCGTATGGAATCACTGATGGAGAGTCAGAGTCTCTGTGGTACAAATATGTTGCATCAATCATAAATCTATATAGAAGCACTGCTGGGGCTTCTGAACACTGTCTCCAACACAACCCAAAAATCATAAGGGACATGAACCTGTTGGGGTCCCTCAAATAGAATCATCCATGTGTTAGAGTCAGGTGACATCCAGGGTATTCTACCAAAAACTGCATGGACCAATACGCTGTACGAATCTCAACTGTGCAATGATGTAGCTGGAGTCGAGCATGTGAGAAACAACCATCCCGAGAGGAGCTAAGGACTCCTCTCAAGTGGTCCAAGGAACTTATCAATGATGTTAATGAAACCAAGATACAAGGACCTTTGGGTCTATCCTATGGAATATATGTGTTGTTGTCGACAAAGGGAGACCTGCCCCTGGTCAAGGCAATGGTGTTTCCTTTACCAGAAACACGAGGGAGATAACCGAAAGATGTGAGACAATCTGAGGACTGACCCACTGAAGAAGGGGGGGGGGGGGGGGGAAAGAGTTGAACATGGGTAGAGGGAGTGTAGTAGACTCAAAATTTCTCTGTTCAGAGTATGATGGCAGGGCTGACTAGGAAGCAAATGAAATTGACTCATGGGAATGGGATCATAGCTGTAATACCGGGAATGTCACTGCAGATGGGAAATACTTGGGGGAGGTAGATAATTTTGGTATTGATGGGATCCAAGGAAGACACATTGCAGAGTACTCTGAACAAAGGCGACTCAAAGTGGGAATGTTGCCAAAATTTTATCTTTGGGGTGGTGTCTATAGACATCGTTGTGGTACGATATTGTGGATTTTTGGTGAGCCCGAGAAAGTAAATGCTCAATGGTGCTTTAAATTTTAGAGAGTTTGAAAGCACGAAGAAGAATCCAGTGGGGGATCTTTTTCGTTGGTAGTCTCCTATGCCTGAAAAAGGATAAAAGTATACATAGGAGAGCTCACCCATCCTTTAGGGTATGAGAGACTTCTTTACCGTTGGTAGTCCAATCAGGCTGAAAAAGGTTAAACCTATACTGACTAGACGGTCATTCAGATACTTTTACGAGCATGAACGAAACCAAGTTTGCTCGGTAATATTTTCTTGATGAGAAGGCTGGAGAAGAGCTTGACGACAACCCATGGTGAGATTTTTTGTAAAGTTCGACCCCTCTGCCCGAGAAAGCATAAAAGGATGCAGAGGGGAACGGTCTTGGCTTGAATATGCCAAGATGGTCATTTTCATTTGATGGTCTACATAGTCCGTAAAAGGAGATAAATGAGAGGATGTAGACGTCCTTTCCTATAATTTAACAAGCGGGAAAGGAAGTAGCTACTCTCGACCATCTTTTCATGCTTTTAGGAGTCAGAAAAGAGCTTAAAAGAAACTCTAGTATGGTCAACTGATTGCAGTAGCACAGTTGGTGCCCCATGTCACGACAGTGGACAGTGGTCCAAAGGTCGTCCATGTAGTATGGATGGAGCAGGTGGCTCTTAGACATACCAATACATGCATGGGATAGATCGCGGCAGAGGCACGTGATTCAGTGCGGTAGAGGCATGCAAACCGAGGTGGCTCTCGGATAGAGGTTCGAAGAGCTATGTGTGAGTTATGGTGGATGGACTTGACTACATATGATGTGAGTGCAAGTCCGGAGGTGGTTATATGACAAGTGCATGCAAAGGAAATGATCTATGTTTCAGACGATGGTCTGGAGATCCGCATAAGGTGCGGTGAACGGAGTAGACATCTATGTGTTAAAAATCAAAATGATGTGCCTTATGGGTGGTGGCCCGAGAACCTGCATGAGTGGCGGTAAGCAAGTGTGATGCAAGTACATGTCCGAAGATACTTACATCACAATGTTGTGGCTCGTAAATCAAGGTAAATTCTGGGAAGTGGTCCTAAAACTTACTTATTAAACATGAGATGATGGTCTCATAAGGAGATAGAGGGCGGAATTTTGAAACCAGTGGCACAAACGACGTCTCAAACAGACTTCGTATGATCTTGTTGTGTCGAACGGGAGAAAATAGGTCAAATGGGGCCTATATAAGGGTGGGGACCACTTTATGAAGTGTCATTGTCACTGTTCACTGTAGAGTTGGAGAGGTGGGCCCTAGATTTTCTTTTGTTGATTTCTCCTATTCTGACCGGCGGTTTCGAGTTACGTGACTTGTAGGTAAGAGCTCTTGCCAAATCTCTCCTTTTTGGTGGTTTACATTTTGAGTTTGGTCACCCGGAGGTCCTGTATGAGCTTGTTGGGGTTTCATGGAGCCAAGTCACACCTTTCGAGGGAAAAAGAGCAACCAGGTCACACCTGTGAGGCATTTTTGAGCAACTTGGTCGCTCTTTTTGGCCAAACAGGTGCGACTTGGCCCCTAGGTGACATTTTTTGATGAGAGCAGTGGATGACAGCTGTGTTTTGCTTGTGCAGGATGGCTGAGATTAAGTTCCAGGAGAGAGACTGTAAAGACCTCCGGGAGGAGGCATTACGGGATGGGAATGTGCGTGATACATTGGCCCGTTGTGGTTTAATGAAGTTCATGCAGACACCCCTCATGAAGAGCTTGCGTTTGTTGCTACAAACGTTGGTGAGATTTTGGGATATTGGGGAGGAGGCCTTCCTCTTCCAGGGGTAGCATATTGAGATCACGCTGGTGGATGTATACTTCTTGATTGGGCTCCCTATGTTGGGAGTTGTTGGTGACTTGGCACCGGTGCTGTCTTGGGGGGAGACATTGGAGGAGCTACGCGATAGGCACTATTACACTACTGTGTATGTGCGTGGCTCACACATCTTGATGTGTGACATTGAGGACCTGTCGACACGGGCAGTGGTGACATTACTGCTGCGTATATTGGGTTCCACAGGGAGCCACAAGATATCTGAAGGGCAGCTGCAGCTGGTAGAGCGTGCTATGAGGGGCACTTATTATGGGTGGGCCCAGATGTATCTTCAGGCTGTTCAGTGTCAGCTGAAAAATACGAAGGCGTCTAGGGCAGGATTTTGCTTTGGCTCCTTTTTATGTGCTTTATTTTTTGAGAAAGTACCTACTCTGCGTCCACACCGGGCCGTGTGGGATAGCGGTCCACGGGAAATGTGGATGCGTAGGTGGTGCTAGATGATGGTATGAGAGGGTGGCAGCAGATTGGGACGCTTCTTCACTGAGGAGCTATTAGAGCAGTGGCGTTAGCTTCCAGTGGTCATTGAGGAGTACCCGTATGTGGGTATAAACTATCATGGGGACCCTGAGATGCCCTGACCTCTAGGCTAGGCATGGGGACCAACTGGTATGTATGTGGGATGTTTTTGTTTTCATATTTATACATAGAGTAGTTTTAGCTAGTTGATAGTTGTATGGTTATATGTGTAGACTGATGGTGTCTTTGTTTGTGTATGCAGATGTTGGTCCCCACCCACCACCTGGGTATCAGAGGTGAGTGGTCGCTATTGCAGCTACGGTGGTTCCTGCGAGGAACCCTCACAGGTGATGGTGAGAGGTGGATGATTTTCTTCCATATCTAGACTAGCTTGCGGATGGGATCTCTGATGATGACTGACAGCATTTGAACAATGATTTGATTGCTGCCATTCACAGTTTTCCTCTAGAGTGGACCCCTGTTTTGAGGAGGTTGGCCGTGGCCTGCGATTACCTTCGTCGGGAGGCAAGAGGGGATCTTCCTGGAGAGGATGAGTCTTCCGAGGAAGATGATGATACTGATCCAGATGATGAGTTCGGGTCAGATTAGCAGCCAGAGGGGCTTCCCCTAGTGCATTGGTGCACTTAGGATTTTTTGCATCGCTATGTATATTCAGCTGAGAAAGCATATGTGGCTTCTCATTTTGTACTGGACATATTTTGGACATGGGACTTATCTATCTATATATATTTTTGACGCACGTGGATGCATTTTTTATGGTTTTATATACGAGTCTTTTTATGATGATGTGAAATGCAATGCCTAGATGATGTATTGTTACACTTGTGTGTGTGTTTTATATATGATTATGCATGATGTTATGGTTGTATGTTTCCTATATGCGATTATGAATGTGCCAATTTAGAATGTCATTAGCCATTTGATCTGCTACACTATTGAGGTTTCTGGGAACATGTGTGAATGTAATGGATTCAAATGTTCTAACCATCTGTTTAGTGTGCAGGAATTTTCTAAAGAGGCAAGGATCACGTACCCGGTATTAGTTGTTCAATTGGGAAACAAGCAGCTGGGAGTATAAGAAGACATCGAGATGGCGAATGCCTAACTGGAGAGTGACGACCAAGAGTCCATTGACACCATTGTACTCATCCTAGTTGTTGTTCACACTACCCACGCATATCCCGTCGATATGGATCAACTCGTGTGACGGGGAGTAGATGACCCACGCAGCCAAGGCGAGGTTTGGAGACCATCTGCTTGCTCCATTAGCAAATCAAATGTACTAGTTCCAGGTAGGATCCATCTAGAGCAATGAGGGGAAACAATACATAAGAATCACTTTTAAAAATGTGTAAAACATAAAAGGTAAAAGACTCTATTACAAGCTATGCTACTATCACTTAAAGAGGTGACGTTAGTGGGAAAGTGGTTTGGACTTTCAGGGGATCAATGGTCATTCCTTTGTGTGACATGATGAACCCTAGGAGACGGCCCATTCAGACACAGAAAACACACTTGAAAGGGTTCAAGCAGATTTTGTACTTGCGACATCGTAGGAAGGCTTACTGCAAGTCGTCTATGTGTTGTGCTTGCTTTTGTGACTGCGCAATGAGGTTCTCAAGATAAACCAACATGATGTGGATGAGGTCGCAGAAACAGTATGTCATGGCGCGCTGGAAGGTGGCTCCAGTGTTCTTCAGACCAAAGGGCATTACTCGATAGGTGAATGTGCCCCACAGGTTTGTGAATGCAGTCTTGTGACGATCTTGTTTCCAAATCTGAATTTGGTTATATCCAGAAAATCCATCTATGAAGGAAAAGGCCTCAGGTCCGGTGCATGCATCGATAATCTGATCAATGAAGGGTGTTGGGAAGTTATATTTGGGACACGCCCCATTTAGATTGCGGAAGTCTGTGCAAATGCAGATGGTACCCTATTTTTTATTCATGGGAACAGGATTAGAAACCCAAGTGGTGTACAAAATGGGGTAAATGAAATCGGCTGTGTGCAGCTTCTCTATTTTGGCTTTGACCGTGGCTGCTTTGGAAGGATGGAATGGTCGTTGCTTTTGGCATATGGGGGCCACATCAAGCCATGTATCGATGTGGTGTTCCACGATGGATGGATCCAACCCAGGCATTTTAGTGTAAGACTAGGAAAATATGTCACGGAAATCTTGGAAGAGAGCTTTGTAGGCAGCGACCTCCTCCAGGGAGCAGGATGCCCCTAGCATGATTTCTTCAACAACCTCGGGATTGGTTGAGATGTTGATTTTGATGGTTGGTGAGATGTTGGCCATGTTCCCTTCTTTGAAGGAACCTAGTGCCGGAATGGGGTTTTTGAACCAATCGACTTTCCCATGAATGAAATCTTTGGTTTCCATGGAAAACTGGTCAGACTGCGATATAAGCGATGGTGCATGTCGTCCCATGGGTATTCTAGGGTGGTTAAGGCTTCAAGTATCTCCTCATCATTGTAGAAGCAATGAAGAGACAGGTTTGATGGACCATCATTGGTGGTGGAGACAAGAGGGTCAGTAGAACTGGACATCATGTAAATGGACATGTTGTCTGAAGAAGGAGGTGGGGGGTGAACTTCTTTGATCAGGGTGATCTCAGATTCAACGGAATGTTGTCGAAGGTTGGCTAAAGCCATTCAAAATTTGGACAAGTCTTGGAAATGGTGAGAATAGTGTCCATAGAATCTGCAAAGGGCGCATGCATGGTTTGTTCTTAATGACTTGTTTCTCACTATTGGCCCACTTGGAAGTTCAACCACGGGGAGGTTTTCTGCTATATCCATGGCATCCAAATGCGTGCAGATTATGGGAATCTTAGGGTAGTTTTGATTTGGATGGCCTTGTTCTTCTGAGACAGTGCAACAAAGGATCTGTCAAGGATTAGCAGTAGCTTTGCGTTTTTTCCCCTGGCCCTTTTTGGGTGGGGCGGTGCAGGTGCGGGTGTGGTGGATGGTTTTTGCGGGCCAGGTGGAGGACGAGATTCGACTGCAATGGGTTGCATGGGGGTACTACCTGGGGCATTGGTGGTTGAGTCGGTGGATCCAGCTACCACACGAGAATTCCCAATGTAAAGTTGGGTAGGATTAAGGTGGCCATTACTGGCTTGCTCATGACACCGGGCGGGGGAAAGAGGAAGGGAATTGTGTGAACTGGAGAGGAGCCCAGATAACTCCCTGATGGTTGCATGTGGGGGTGAGGTTGTGGTGGAGGCTGCACATAATGCTACTGCTACAGATGATGCTACGGCTACGGATGATGCTGCGGCTACTGATGGTGTTGCGGCTGCAGATAGTGTTGCGATTGCGGTTGTGGTTGCGGTTGCGGTTGTTGTTTGGGTGCAATAGTGCTAGATGAGAGCATTCGCAAATCTGTAGTCTCATTTGGTGTCAGGTAGTGACACTAAGGGGAAAGAATCCATCATGGTGGTATCGACAAACAACCTAGGGCCCACATTCAACAATGGGGAGGCTGGTATGTTGTCAACCATGGTGTTGACCGCAGGGATAACATTGGCGGGTGTGGTTAGCCCTTGCAGATCAATGGTGTTGATCATAGGGATAATGTTTTCGAGTGCTATTAGCCCTTGCGGATCGTGATAAGTTAGTTGGTCAACTGTCACGATTTTCCCTTCGTGGGGGAACATCATGAGATGGAAAACAATTGATGCTACGGCTCTCATGGCGTACATATAACTTCTTCCGAGGAGAAGGTTATAGTCCAATTGAGCATTGACAACCTCTATGTCAATCAGTTATGTTTTCTAGGCTAATGTGATGGGGACATGGGGGAGGATTCCTTGGGATTTGGTGGGATGACCATCACAAACCCGCAGAGTAGTAGAGGACGATTGCAAAATTGGGGATCCAAGCTTCTGCTAGACTAGGGTAGACATAATGCACATGGATGCTCCCTCATCCACTATGCACCGATGTATGACCAAATTCCGGATAGACACCAGGATTTGGAAGGCAATGGTTGATAGCATCCGTGGTTCTCCATTCTTTGTGTCGAATGTGATCAACTTGGAGTCAGAGGGGTCCACGGAACAAAGGGCAGCTAGCAAGGATTTTTGTTGTGTTGAGAAAGTTTTGAGTACCTCAAGAGCAGACATGGCGGTAGGTGTTTGTGAAAAATCATCCACAATGATGTAGTTGACAGCAGCTCTAGCCATGGCGTTGTTGGCAACTTGGCGTATGGGGGGGCGCAGGAAAGGGGGTAACTGAAGAGGTGCATTGGTTGTTTTAGACGTAGATGTCGTTGATGTGTCAGCAGATTCGGTGTTGGTTCCATACTAATTTCATCTGGTTTGTAAATTGACCTCTTCAGTTGTCATAGCTAGCAGGTGGTGGACACCTGTTTCTGCCTTGGGGGGTGCCCCCGGAGCATTGGGATTGGGTTGGGGAGGGGGTGCAGTTGCCACCAATCCTTGGACTGGTAATGGGTTTTGGAGGAGGAGGTCCTGGTGGTGCTGGGTTGGGTTGGGCTTGGTCTGTTGTATTGGTGGCATGTTGAACCTCGTTTCTAATGGCCTGTTTAGCGCGACCCATGAAGGGACACTCGTATGTGTAGTGCCCGTAGAGCTCGCATAATGTGCACGGTTGGTTTGTACGCAACAGAGTGTTGTGTCTCGGTGCATTTAGTCGTTGAGGATTTTGGGCTGGCTAGTTTTCCATGGCATTATTGGGAGGATTTGGTTGCTGACCACCTCCCTGCGGTTGATTGTTGCCTTGGTTCCGAGGTTGGTTATTCTTGGCTTGCCCTTGTTGGTTATTAGGGGCTGGTTGGTTGGGACAGTTTTACTATGCAAACACTTGTCCCAATGGAGCAGGTGGAGCAGGGGCGAGGGCTTGAACAGCTTGCACCGGTGGTGCATAGTAGACTTGGGTGGGTGCCGGTGCCACAAATGTGGGCATTTGTCCCGCGTATTGTTGTGTCGACCAAGCTAATTCCTGGGCCTGCTGCGGACTGAGACATCATTCTTGCATATTCCAGAGTTTGGTTTTGGTAGGTAACACTAGGGGTGTTGCTTGGTTGTGGTGGTATTACAGGTGGTGTCGGACGGTGCTATGATTGGTGGGAGACAGAACCTATGATGCCATCTACAGCATGGGATGCCCCTGGTGCATCTGGGTAGGAGGTGCCTTCATGGGGAGCGTCTGGAATGACAGTGTAAAGGTATCCAGACTATGCATAGATAAGATCAAACTGTTGGGCTTTCAAGATGGCCTCCTCTTTGGATTGGGGACATTTGGATGCGACATCCTTTGCTATAGGTGGAAGCAATGTTTTTAGGAACCAATCCAGGAAGATCCTGTCATCAAGTTGGATCTTGCATAAAGTATGGCATCGCTACCACTCATGGATGTGGTCGGTTATGTGGGTTGTAGTATTCTGGTGGAAAGATAGCAATATTTCCACCACTTTCTCATATCTAACGGGGAGTTGGAAATATTCCAGGAACATGAAAGCCAAGGAGTGGAAATCCGGGTACTTGGCTTGTGGTAGCTCGATGTACCACTTGGCTATAGCACCTGTGAGGGTGCGTTGGAACAGTCAGAGTCTGATCGAATCATCTACAATGTTGTTTAATGAGCACCATAGATGAAACACCATGATGTGGTTTTGGGGGGACTCCCCTACCTTCCCTTCAAACTTGGGAATGTCTAAGGGAAGTTTGGTTGGCATGGGAGGCCAAAAAGTTTGATGGCAGATAGGGTCATTTGTTAACCGAGCCAAGTCAGGAAAGTTGAGATGTGCCATGAAAGGAAGGTTTGACCCAAGGTTGATGTGAGATGGGGAAACCATGGTGGTGGGGTTTGCAGGGACATGATGCACCTGCATAACTGGGGGTACTTGTGGAACCATTGTGGACGGGACAATGCCCCCAAGTGTGGTGGGAGGGGCAGTGTAGGTGGAAGGGCCATTTCCCCCATGCATGACAGGAGGGGTAGTGTAGGTGGAAGGGCCACTGCTCCCATGTATCCCAGGTGGGACAGTGTGGGTGGAAGGCATACTTCCCCCAAGTGTTGTACGTGGGACAAATTGACTGGTCAATGTGGGTGGTGGTAGCTGGCTTATGATGGTTTGCATGACCGTGTTTAGGCCACCAATAGAGGTGTTGGTGGTGATGTGGGGTGTGGACATGGGTCCACTACCAATCACTACACCGAAAAATGGATCCGGGTTTGCACCAGCCATGGGGCTTGATGGTGCAGTATGCAAGTCTAGCTCAGATTGGTATGATTCTGAGTTAGAATAAGAGGCTGTGTGGCCTTCTGATGGTGTAGAGAGTCATCAAGAATGGTCTTGATGGTGTTGGTTCAAGGACCCGAACTGTGGTGGGTCGCCTCTAAGGTGTGAGGAAGAAGGTGGGGGATCAATCGTGTCTGATTTGTATGCCAAAATGGTGAAATATGGTGATGATTTTTGGACCCTAGTTTTAATGGCTTCCTATTGGGTCTGAGGTGGTCACTCGACCACCAAGACTTCCAGAAGACATTGCTTGGATTTTTCCTCACGAGAGTGCTAGTCAATCAGTGGGGGTCATTTCTCGTTTCGCTTGGCAATTCCTCTCAGTAGCCAGCTACTTTGGGATTTCTGTGGTACTCCTCACAATGAGTTTTTGGGCCGAGCCCAAGTACTTCCCACGGTTAAGGTAGTCAGGGACTTATGTCCTCAAAGACTGTAGATGTTTGACTTAGTGTAAATTGTAAATTTTAATGCCTCACTCAACGTCATGAATTGAGTTGGGTTGGTTTATATGGTATGGTTTGTGTGTATGTATTTTGTCTTTTAGTTATGCTTAGTGGCTACTTAAATGGTTTATGAAAATTCCACAAAGTTCAGAACATTGTCAATGAAAGCAGTAAATGATAATCAGAAATTTACACATGTACCATTTGCGAATCTGAACTATGATAGCCTGACTAGGTGACTACCTTGCACCTATATTTCTCTTCAACCAAGAAAGGGTGCTGGGCTCTCAACACAATGGGACTAAGCCCATCTGTAGATCCATAGGTCACCCTCCAGATGCAAGGTCGGTCAACAGGGAGGATGTTGAGCGCCGTGAGAAGCCCTCCTTCTCTACCCCCTCTACCTTCCAAGTCACTCGTTTTTAGTGGCTTTGAAAAATGATAGGTGAAGTTCCTATTACTATACAAGCTTCACCCTTCATCTTATCCCAGAATACCTCGAAGAGTGATGACTGGGTAGAGGAAGAAGGGCTAGGCAAGATGTTGATTTTAATTACAATAATTTTTATTCAAGCTTTGATCATGTTCATTAATCCATTAACCATTGATTTACACATGCTGCAAATAAAATGAACAAATACTGAAAAAAAACAGAAACATATTTGATGGATAGAGGCGGCTGAGCCGCACTGACAGTCCTTAATTTTTAAAATATCAGAATCTGAGAGACATATCGCACTTTTTGGGTCAAATGTGGCGAGGGGGTCACCAAATTTTCCCAAAAATAGGTGAGGGGGTCACTCAGAACCTGTAGACAGAAGCGAGCTGAGTTCTAGGAGGGGGTCGCACCTTTCGGGGAAAAATGGGTGACCTGGTGGCACCTGTCGGGACTGAATGAGCAACCTAGTCCCCTCTTTTAGCCCAATAAGAGCGACCTACTCTGAAAAGTAAAAATGCTTTGATCCTGAGCCATATCCAGCCAACAGTAACCTGTACTGTGGCCAAATGGGCTCGGATTGGCCTTGAGGAGGCTCGACAGTAACTAGAAATGCAGAAAAATAGAGATCTAAGCTAGATTTGACAAAAATTTAAAGTAGGGCAAGAAATCAGAAATAAAAGCTGAAACTTGTAAAACCAATCCAGGGATCCTGTGGGATCGACCTGGTATGGTCGCCAGTTCTGTAGTAGGGATTTCTCCCTTGCTACAAGGCAGGAATGGCTACCTTTCGTCTATAGGAAGAAAGGGTAGGGTTCCTGGTGGTTGTACAAGAAAAACAAAATCGAAATGAAATAGAACAACAATCCAAAGAAAAACCCTATGCACACAAGGTTATGGGTTAAGCTCCAAGACCCTGCATACAACAATGGAGACCTGCAAGAACATGTTAGGCCATAAAACCTGCAATAAAAAATGTGTTAGAAAACCTAAAATAAACAACACAAAATAGAAATTATACCTTCTATGGGTGGAAATGGGCCACCATGCCCTAGCTTGGATAAGCACCTCTCTTGAGAATGGGGGGAGCTATGGCTCTATGGGAGAATGGATGAGAGGGAGGGTGAATGGCTTGAGAGGCAAATGGTCTCAAGGCACTCACTCGGGCAACATAATAGTATGCAAGGAAGGAATGTTTTGAGAGTGACCCCCACCCCTCTATTTATACTTTTTCTTGGTATTTTTAGGGTTTTAAGCCCTTGGTTGGGGCTTTAGCCCCTATGAGAGCTATTTTGGCTCTTTTTAGGGGTTTTTAAGCCTTCTTGAGGGTGTGGGGGTCAAATGGGGTCAAATGAGGGTCGTGCATGGGTGTCTTTGGGTGGTTTAGGCCATGTAGAGTTGAGTGAGGGATTTTTTGGGTTAACATCAATGATGTCACATAATAGTGCTACATAAACGTAGTAGGACCTGGTTCTTTTTCTCTCTCTATGCATTTCTTCTGGAGCCCCATATCTTTCTGCACCTTGGATAGCCTCTCGTACCCATGCAGGTTTCCTCTTGTGAGGATTCTTCTCTTAGGGTGGATCTATAGGTTTATGGGGTTGTTCTATTTCTCGATCTTCATCTTGATTTGCATTGTTCATAGTTGTATCTTGAATTCTGGGTACTTCTGTTTCTTTAGTCTTCAACTGGTCTCTTTCTGGATTTGTTGTAAGTTGAATATTCGTCGAATGTTATGTCTCTGCTGATGTCAAGCTTCTTGAATCCTGGGAACTATATTCTATAAGATTTTGAGCTTTCACTATATCCCACAAATGTACCCTTCTTTCTAGAAGGATCTAACTTTTTCCTCTTTTCTTTTGGAATGTGTATGTACACAAGAGAACCGAATATTCTTAGATGGCCGACTTCTGGTTTCTTGCCGAAAAATACTTCTTCAGGTGTCTTGTTCTTGAGTACTCTGTGTGGAGTACAGTTCTGTACATATACCATTGTTCTGGCAGCTTCTACCCATAGATGCATGGGAATATCTTGATCATGAAGCATTTCTCTTGCAGCTTCCATGATCGTTCTATTCTTCCTTTCTGCAACCCCATTCTGCTGTGGATTATATGGAGTGGTTAACTCCCTCTTAATCCTAGAATCTCTGCATAACTCTTTGAATTCATTTGATGTGAATTCTCCACCATTATCTGATCGAAAGGTTTTGATCTTCTTTTCTATGTGGTTCTTAGTCAAGGCTTTGAATTCCTTGAACTTGCTGAATACTTCATCTTTGTTCTTCAAGAATTATATCCATGTCTTCCTAGAAAAATCATCAATAAAAGAAACATAGTATACACACCCGCTTAATGAGCTGGATGACATCGGACCACATACATCAGAGTGGATGATTTCCAAGATTCCTTTTGCCTTGCTCTCACTACCTGGAAATGTATTCTTTGTGTTCTTTCCTTTCGCACATCCTTTGCAAACACCTTCATGCTTTGTTTGTATTTCTAGAAGAACTTCAACAAATTTGCTTGCAAGTGGTAGTGCTCTGTAGTGCACATGTGTAAGCCTTCTATGCCAAAGTTCATTTGGCTCTACCGAGTCATGGACCAAAGGTTGTTTTGGTTGGCCCTTTAGTTTGTATAATCCTCCCTGTTGCTCTCCAATCACAACTGCATCATCTATATTCTTTCCCTTTGGCCACATAAGAACTTGGACATCTACAAATGCAACCCTTATGCCTTTTGCATCCAATGTAGATATGGAGAGGAGATTCTTCTTTAGTCCTGGTACAAATAAGACATCCTTCATATTTATAGAATTTCCAGAGTCTAGCTTATAGGAGGATTCACCACTACCTTTTATTGGATACTGGTAGTTGTCCCCAAGTTTCACCTTGTGAGGTGACTCATGTTTAGGCAGTTTCACAAAGGATTCTTTGAATCCTGTCATATGTGTGGAAGCCCCACTGTCTATAAGCCAATCATTGCTTCCATGCGTGATAGTTCTCATGAGAGCGAAAACCAAAACATATTCTTCATCACTTGAAGAATCATCACTTTCTTGTCTGATTCTCTATGTGGAAGTTTCATCATCCTCTGCAGCATGAGCATGCTATCTTCTCTTGTTTCCTTTCTTCTTGTGAGAGCTATTCTTATTCTTGGGACAATCTCTTGCAAATTTTCCTCTTTCATCACATGCAAAGCATCTATATTTAGATATATCCTTGTTAGATTTTCTAGAGTTGAAATGATTACCTTTGGAATGATGATAGTCCCTTCTACTTTTCTTGGAGTGTACTGTAAGAGCTTGATCTTCACTTCCCATGTTTTCTTCTCAGGATACTATTTGAGCTTCTTCTTGTGAGCATTCTTCCTATAGTCTACTGAAGGTGACTAGCTTTCTTCTAGCACAAATCCCTTGAATGAAGGAGTCCCATGATCTAGGGAGACCATTCAATGTGGTAATCATAATCTCTACATTCTCCACTTCTTCATCCACTGCTTCAAGTTGTTCTTTGATCTGAGAGACCCTTGTGAAGTATGACTGTATAGTCTCTGCATTTTGGATCTTCACATTCTTCAACTGGTTCCTCAAGGTCATCTTTTGATTTATGTTGTTTCCTCCAAATAGTTTGGTCAGGGCATCAAACATTTCTTTAGGTGTCTTTAGGGAGGACACCTGTGGTAAGACATGATCCTTGATTGAATCAGCAATAATCCTCTTAGCCATGACCAATTTATTTTTGTGTAAGGCCTTAGCCTCATCTCCCTCTAAAACTAGAACCTCTTCATTAATGTAAGAGTCCAACTCATTTTCTTCTAGGACTAGGGAGATCCTATACTTCCAATCTCAGAATTTATCAGCTCCCTCAAGATTTTCATCAAGCTTGGTGTGATGAAACACCTTAATTGAGAACCTCAAATGGAAATACAAAATATTTAGATCTTACCAATTTGAGAAGCTGAAAACTAGATCTGGAGCTGATCTTCTACAGTGCTGGTTTTCTGATTCTAGGGAATATTAGGGTTTGAATTTTTCAGAGTTCTACCCAACCAAAAACCTTGATTCTTGTCTCTAAACTTTGATTTTGAGGAGGAGAGCAATCCTAGCTTGGGCTCACTCAAAAAATTCCTCTTCAGTGAAAACCCCTAATTTCTTGATGCAATGGTAGGTCAAAAAATGAAAATGATCAGAATTAGATTCTACTTCGATAAAAAGATGCACCCTGTTCAACCCAACCTCATTTTGCTGATGGATTATGGAGAGAGACCCCAAAAATAAGAATCCCTAGCTTCCACAGCTGCATAGTGTCTTCTTCTTAGGTTAGCCCTGATACCATGTTAGATTTTTATCAATTTGAATAGTATTATCTTTAGGATCTTATCTGAGAGAATAACATGCACAACAATCAATCACAAGAGACAATAGACATAAAGATTTTCCTTGGGGAAACCATAAAGGAGAAAACCTTGAAACTTCATCAGAGATAGAACAGGCACCAATAGCAGTGCAATAAAACCCAAAGACAGTAAGATGATCTCCAACAATTGTTCTCTCTCTTATCCCGGCTCCTTCTCTCTCACGTATGTGATACAATTGAGTGTGAGTGACTGTGTGATAAATAGAGAGGCTCACTCTCTATTTATACTAATTCCTGACTTGACAATAACTTACCAGGGCTGACTTCTCTAGGAGAGTCTAATAACCCTAGTGCCCCAAAAATGCAGGGACTTTAACCCTTGAACAATAAGGAGGGTTACCCTCTATGACTTTACATGGCTTGTTTACATTATTGATTATCTCAATAGGAACATTGAGGTATGACATGAATCAATTACATTACAAATACTTCCCGATAGGAACATCGAGGTACACTACATAAAATATACAAGTGAATACATTCAGAAGTTACAAATATATCAACAGCTGTAGCATTGGGCGTCAATGAGCCAAGTTGAGTAGCTGAAAGAGGAAGAATCAACTTCTGTGGCCAGCAAGAAAAGCAACAAATAGAAGAAATTTTCATAAATTTCCCTTAGTGTTGGAATATTTTCACTTTTCAGCTGAGATAGGTGAAGTGGAGTTGACACATGTCGGTTGAGATAGTTGCGTTGAGCCGATAAAGAAGGCAGAGAAAGAGAAAAAAAATCAGAAATTTTTCTAAGTCCTTGAAGAAAATTTGCATGTCGGAAAAAGTGGGTGAGTTTTGCCGATGTGTCGAATACGTTGGGCGAAGTCGAGTTGATACATTGGCTGATTTGGATAAATGGAGCCGACAAGGTTGCAATGATCATCTCGGCTGCATTGGATGATTGGATCCGACAAACAGAAAGATGAAGACATTTTTCAAAATCTATTTAAGTATGGAAATTTCCTGTCGGTTGAGTTAGCCAAAGTCGAGCTGACACATGTCGGCTGCGTTTACCGGAGAAGAGCCGATGCATGTCGGCATGAAAGGAATATTCAAGCCGATATATTTTGGGTGGGAGCTAAGATTTTTGCCAACAATAGAGAAAAGATAGAAAATTTTCCAAAATTTTTCTAAGCATGGGCATGTCGGGGCAAATGGAGGAATTTCGCCAATGCATTTCGGGAAAAATGGAGGAATTTTGCCGATGCATGTCAGTTGAGTCGAGCCGATGGAAAGAAAAAAAAATTTCCAAGTGTTGGGAAAATCGCCAAAAAAGTCAAAATTTTTTGCCGATATGTCGGCGGAAGGCTCGTTCAAAAGAAAACTTTGAAAATTTCCGACATGGCGGAAGGCTTGATTGGAAGAAATTCTGAAATTTTTTCGACATAGTGGAAGGTTCGATCGGAATAAATCGGTGAAGTTTGTCGATATGTTGGTTGCAGTTTCGTCGATGTGCATCAGAAAACTTAGGGAGTTTCAATCGACACATGTCGGGTGGAAGATTGGAATTTTTTTGATACGCTGGAAAGGTTGGCAAGTTTTGCCAATCGGGAAAAAATGAAGGAGTTCACCGACATATCGGAAGGAAAAGGTGAATCAAGCTGACATGTCGAGAAACTTTTGGTGAGTTCACTGATTGGAGGAAAATGGAAAATTCTCAGAACTAGAGAATTTTCACAGGTTTTTCAGTGGGATCTGCAGGGGTTAGAAATTGAAAAATGGCGATGAAGTTATGCGTCAGAGTACGTGAAAATGGAATATTTACAAAAAAAAACAAGAGCGCTACCCTCAACCTACCCTGCAGTGGTGCACAAGAAGAATGTGAAGCTTGACCCAAGGAAGAAAGGATTCGAACCTTCTCACCTCCTAAATCAACAAAGGTAGATCATTAATCAACTATGGTGGAAGTTGAGGGTGAGATTGCTGAGAAAATTGTTTATGTTTTGATTAACCCACTATATCACCCCTAGACCTATTGAGATGTGCACTTTGAAGAATTCAAAGTAGAGAAAAACATGGTTAGTTCAGCTATCCACTAGAACTAAGAGAAAGGTCAGGGAGGTGGTAAGGAAATGTCCATTGGTTATGAATGGATTGGTCACTTGTGTAGATCTGAATGTTCTACCACTTGGATGATATGATGTCCTCATTGGAATATATTGGTTGGAAGAACATAGAACAAGGTTTGATTGTTACAACAAGACTTTGGAGTTTCTGGATGAAAAAGGAAACCTAAGGGTTGTGAAAGGCATTCTAAAAGTGATCTCTAGTTCGCATATTTCAGCAATGCAGCTGAGGAAGTTCTGTGGGAAAGGTTGCAAAGTGTGTGTAGCTCATGTTTTGGAGGAAGCAACGAATGATACTCCTATGTTGGAGGGATTTCATGTGTTGCAGGAATTCAGGGATGTTTTTCTTGATAAAGTTCTAGGGATTCCTCCAAAGAGGGACATTAATTTTACCTTTGAGCTTATGCCAGGTAAAGCACCAGTGTCCAAGACACCCTACATAGTGAGTACACTAGATATGCTGAAGATGAAGAAGCAGCTACAAGAGTTGTGGGAAAATAAATATAACACTCCAAGCGTGTCTCCTTGGGGAACACCATTCCTGTATGTGAAAAATAAAGATGAAACACTCTGGTTGTGTATTGGTTCAGGCAATTGAACAAGGTAAGAATAAAGGATGAATATGTTCATAAGATAACCTTCAGGGAAAGGTATGGTTCTTATGAGTTGTAGTGGTACCATTTGGTTTCACAAATGCACCAACTACATTTATGTTCCCTATGAATAATATTTTTAGTAAGTTCTAGATAGATTAGTTCTTGTTCTCCTTGATGGCATTCTTATTTATTCTAAGAATGCAGAAGAACATGTGGAACATTTGAGTATGACTTTGAAATTTCTCAGGAAGCATAAGTTGAATGCAGGGTTGAGTAACTATGAATTCTATGAAGATAGAATTCATTATTTGGGTCACATTATCTTAGATAAAGGAATATCTGTACACCCTGAAAAGATTGAGACCATGATGAGTTGGCCTTCTCCAGGAAAGTTAACAGATCTAAGATCTTTTGTGGGTCTTGCAGGACATTGCAGGAAGTTCATTGAAGGATATTATGTAGGTAAAGTGGAGCCTATGTATAGGATAAATAGGCTTGCATGTGAACTCCTAGTTCCACGAGGAAATGGCCCTCGTGTGCATGGGAATACATATGAGGACTTCCTGAAGACTGCAGGTAGAATGAACTGAGCAGAGTAGTATGGTTGTGCCCAATGAAACCCAGGGTAGGTGTTATAGATCAAACTGACGCATCTCTACCTCTGACCACTTTCCCATGATTCCGTCACATGTCGACACTTCATGAAAGTCACTGAAGTCACTTAAAAACACCTAACTTGGAGGATCCTTATATTGAGTTATGTAACTTTGTTTGACCTCTTCTTTGCACTGTTGGAAAGGTAACTGAGTTAGCTAAAAATTTCTAGAAGACACCAAAGTCTGAAAATGCTAATGAATACCCTAAAAATAATATTTTTTGATGTATATGCGAGTTTCCTTAAGGAAACTTGGAAACCCGCATATTGTACGCGACTTGTTATATATAATACTCGTGTATGCCCTAAATATGTGACTATTTACATTGAAACCCATGTATACCTCCTGGATACATGACTGTTGTCTCTACAACCCATGTATTCATGTCAAAAATACATTTTTTGAAGTTTGGGTAGTTTGGTTAGTTATGCAACTGACTCCTTTAGTTGTAATTAATTTGTCTTCAACCCTATCTCTTCCAAAGCATATAAATAGAGGTAGGGAGGTCCATGAGGGGAGAACTGAACCTTTGCATTGTTATGATGGAGGAATTGGGACTCTCTTTTCCTACACCTTTTCCTTAGTGATCATCCCCTTGTGTTGCAGATCTTGGAGGATGAGTTCCTTGGAGAAGAGAAGAAGCAAAACCAGATCAAGGTTTCGTGAGGTTCCCAACTTGAAGAGAAGATATACTTGTACTTCCTTTCATGATTAATAAATATGTGATGTCCTTCTTCTTCCCAAATCATTATTCAATTTGTGATTGAATATTTTTTTATGATCAGATGTTTATGTCAATCGGATTATTATTTCATATTTATTTGATTATCATTGCTTTATATGTGGTCATATTGGTTTGAGGAAGGTATAATTCATTTTGCAGGTCTCTTGGAGCAAGAGGAGCAAGAAAGGGATTGAAGGGATGCTTGGATCAACCTTCATTTGGATAAGGTATGAACCAATCTAATCTCTGAATCTTGTATATATTTTCTTGCAGAACCATTTGCATCCACCTTTCAACCCCAGTACGTTGATGGCCTCCTAAACCCTAGCCATAGGAAACTTTCCTTTACAGCAAAACTGGTGACTCCACTGGAGAGAGCCTTGTATGTGTGGGGTTTCTCTATATTTATTTCAGTCTTTTTCATTGTTTCAGGTCATTCTTGCCACTTAGAAACGCTTTCTAAGTCTGATAGTACACTTCCCCTTCCTTCTTAAGGCAATTTTTGACATTTTTTGGGATTTTTTCCACCCATATGCGAGCTATAGACTGAACAGTTGCGTGTCTGGTTTGTACACCTGACCTTCTATACTGTCAACCCGCATATGATAAGCAACCTATCAGTAGTGAAACTCGTGTATGCCCCTTTAAACAATGTTTTTTCCTATTTTTGTGGTTTTTTCTTATGTTTGAAGGTTGTTTGGTAGGTCTTTTGGGGGTCCTCTGTAGGTGCATGACTCCAGGGAGTTAGTGTCATTCATTTTGGTTGTTATTTATCTATGTGGTAAGACTTTTTATAGCATTGGGGTTTTCTCTTTGCTCATCCCCCCATCCCCTTTGCTTGGCATGATTTTTGGCTTATGTTTCTAGTCAGCCTCTGTTAGTGATCTTTGTCTGAACTTAGAAACTTATTGGTCTTTGTTTCATTCTTTTTTTGTTGGTTAACTCCACCATGCCAAAGTAGTTGACTTGTCTCTTATGCAAGCCTTCCTTACAAGTAGGGTTTATACTGACTTTAGGGCATTCTAGAGTCTGTTTGGTGGTTGTATAGCAGAGTTCCTTTTGATTTGTTCTTGTCATTTGCATAAATTTGTTTGTAGGTAGTTTTTTTTGTTGCATTTATAAAAAAAAAACACATTTTTACTTTATATGCATGCAGATTAGGTTTTTAGTCTAGGTTGCATGTCATATCATTTTTTTTGAAAAAAATAAAAAAAGAAATTGTTCTTTTGTGGCTTTCAAGTTTCTATTTGAAAAGAAAGAGAATAGTTTTTTCTTTTTTCATTTCATTTCTCTTTGCTTAGTCATTTTGTTTCAACTTTGAGTAAAAAAAAACACATAATTTTCATGCCATTTACCCTTTGACTAAAAAAAACCTTTTAAAATGAATGATATAATTAAAAAATATTAGCAAGTTTTACTTTTTAGGCTCCTACACCAACTAGATTAGGCTAGACTTGTGGATTACGAAGTTTCAACTCTCCACAAGTATTTGATTTCAGACGTAGTTGGCCAATCACTAGGTAAATCCTCTTATATGTTGGTTGTATCTAAGAAGCTCCTCTCAAACAGGAGTTAAGCATGAGGCCGGGTGGAGGCTTGGACTGAGGAGATAACCCTCCGATTCCTTTCCAAAGCATAGACCAAGGTTTTTGCGCATCTGGGGACTTCTGTCAATACCACCCTTTAGGCCTCGTGCGATGCCGATGTTGATAGGGTTTCGGGATTTGCTACCTTTCCCATGCATACGAATAAATATTGTGACTATCCCCCCAGACTATTAGAATATTTGTGGTATCCTTTAATCTCTTTGACATATAGGGTTCATACACAGGTATACCGAAAGGCTATTGCTAGTCTAGCTTGGATGAGCTTGGAAGGTAACCCTGGTAGAAGGTGTGGGAGGGCGGTAGGGTGATGCCTCCGCTTGTGCATAAGAAAATATATGGGGACACCAAGTAACTATCTATCAGCTTTATTCTGGAAGGAATATCTTATACCTGTTTGTCTATTTGGGTTTAGGATTTTTTTTAGTGAGTGCTATGTGGTTTGTCTGTACTTAGTTTTTCTTCAGGTGTGTACTTTGTACTTTTGGTTTCCTATCGATCTCAGAATCTATCTTATTGTTTGAAACTATGTCTAACCCCCCTTTGAACACCAACCAATAGATCCCCATGCTGGGAAATCCTTGTACTATTCCTCTCACAGGGAATGCTGGTGTTCCTTTGATGGCCTCCATCAATCCCCAACCTTTATGGGTCACATTGGATCCAGTCACTCAGCCTCTGCAGTTCATGCCGAGGGCACCCATTCAACCTCTGATGTTCAAGTTGAACCTCCCCATATAACCTCTGCAAGTCATGTTGGATCCATCCACCTAGCCTCTGAAGTTCATGCTGGAGACACACACTCAACTGTTGCAAAGCATGTTGATCCTAACCATTCAGCCTCTGTTGTTCATGTTGGTGGTGCCCGTTCAACCTCTACAAGTCATGTTGGATCCAATCTCTTAGCCTTTGCAAGTCATACTGGGGGAAGTCTCTCAACCTCTGTGGTTCATGCTGAAGACAATCCATCAGCCAATGTAATTCATGTTGACACTGTTTAAAAGACTACTCATTTAAAACACAAGCCCAAGTTTACTTGTAAGCTTTGTGAGGGAGGCCACCTTACTTATAAATTCCCTTCTATCGTGGAGGTGCGAAGATTTTGGTTTCATGGTCATCCCATTTTTGAACATTCTAAAGTTTTTCAACAACCAACCTATCTTAGTCAGGTTGGACCTAGTCACCCAGCCTCTGGTGGTCATGCTGGGGGAAAAATATCAGCCTTTGCAGGTCATGCTGAGAGCAAACAGTCAGCCATTGCTAGTCATGTTGACACCATTGAAAAAAATAGTCGTTTGAAGTGAAAACTTAAGTTACCTTGTAAGCTATGCAAGGGAAATAATCTTTCTCACCAGTTCCCTACTATCGTAGAGGTGCGAAGAGTGTGGTTCGAGACTCAAGGATTTCCTTCTCCTGAAAAACTTGTAGTTTCTCAGCCATCTACTCAACCTTTGGTTGATCAAGTGGTTGAACCAATCTCAGCTTTGGTCGATCCCACTCTTCTTTCAGAGAGTGATCCTGATGTGATTGAACAAATGTCATATTTAGTCAATCCCACTCTCCCTTCGGAGAGTGACTTTCACGAAGCAATTGAATCGATTCCTTTGTAGATCAATCCCACTCTTCTTTCAGAGAGTGAATTGTCTACTAGTCACATTTTCTTCACTTCCAGTTCAGAACTTACTGAACAAGGGGGCACTGAAATCACTTCGGATCAACCCCCATCAAGCTCTTGGATTGCTTCCTTTGATTGGGATAGCCTAGTTGAGCCACGCCTTCCTTCTAATGCACCTTTCTAGATAAAGGTCAAAGTTGAACCATACACTATTGATCATTGTATTGTTGATGAAGGAGCCTCAATTAGTATCTTATCTGCTCGTGCTTGGTGAGGCATGGGATCTTCCAGCCTTGTTTCGACTGCTAGTCAGTTACTGGCATTTGATAGAAGAACTTATATAGCCTTGGGAATTCTTGCTGAAACACCTGTTACTTTGGGTGGGAAGACCGTCTTAGTTGAATTCATGGTGATAGAATACCCCTTGGACTTCAATATGCTCCTTGGACATGATTATTTTTATGCCATGCAAGCTGTGGTGTCAACATTCTTTCCTGTGATGTACTTTAATCATGGCGAAGAAATTGTCACTATTGATTAACTATATTTTCTTAATCTATCTCCTGACCCAACTAGAGATTAGGTATTTCCTTTTTTGATTCCCAGTGTTTCTATAGACACTACCCCACCATAGGTGAGCTATGTGGCCTCATGTCCTTTGCGTTCAATTTCTACTAAGAAGCAACATATGTTTTCATGCTTACCTTCTTGGGACTTGGTCCCAGCAGTTGACTAGGTAAGTCATCCTATACAGACTATGGAGCTCTCTCTCCACTTTGTCGATCCATTTGAAAGTTTAGAAATATGTCGTATCTTGGATGATCTCCTTCCTTTGGATGAAGTCTTCCTAGAGTCTTTGATACAATATGACCTTCTATTGGATGTTGGTTCAGTTGTGACTAAGTCTAACCCTGATTTTCCTAGTAAGCCTGACCTTTCTTCTTATGTTGGTCTTGTTGAGTCTTTTGACTCTTCCTTTGAACAACAAGTCAATGATCCTGATGGGTTTTATTTTTCTTATGAATTTTTCAACTCTCATGATACTAAGTTTGTTCCTGCAGACTCTATCTCCCTTGTTGACTTTTTCTCTCCTTTTGAGGTTGATCTTACTAATTATAAACCCTTGAGCCTTAGTGTTATAAAATCTTCTTCAGTTGATTTTGCCTTGACTTTACCTTTTGTAGAAGATAGCAAAGTCACATGTGTTTTTTCCAAAGTGACCAGCATCCAAAATTTTCTTCTGAATATGATCCTGATGCTGTTGTTTCTTGGAGATAGGATTCTTAGTTGGATTCACAATTGTTTACTAGACTTGTCTTGTTGTTCAAGCTGTAACTGCATTTTCATGTGACCTGCTCGCACTTATGATCCTGATGTCGGCTTCCATGCTTTTAGCTCGTTGTATAAGCCCTCATATTTGTTCTCATCGTCACTAATCCTTGTATCATTTTTCCTTTTCAACTTGACACCCTTTACTAGGAAGAGATGCTCTCCGAGTGTCCTTATCTTGCCCACTTTCCTTGATTTATGCATAAGTTTGTTCCTTGCACTTGGAACTAGTTTCGCCTGCCTATGACACTCGTCTCCTCGCATTATTTAGAGCATTCTTTTTGATCTCCTTCGAGTTCGTTAAAAATAGTAAGGAGTCTACGAGTTGACTTTTTCAGACTCGTTAAAACTTCATGGGAAAGATATTGAGTTTCTTTAGGCCTAGGTCTAACTCTTCAAAATAGACTTGATTACAGAGTAAAATTGTCAGTTCAAGCTCGTTAAGAATATGTGAAAGGGAATCCACATTGGTGGTAGGTTATCACTTGATTAGACCATGTGGAATAATACGAGAAAGGATCGCTCTCTTTTCTTTGGAATTGAGAAAAGTATTCTCATGCATAGGTTTATCACTTTTCTGGACCTGAGGGAATAAATTTATGGAAAAGGAACCCCCAATATGAGCTTAATTTTCTCTTTTTTCATGCTCTGTACCTAAACATGAAAATGATTCTGAGTGTACTTTATGTCTTTGTCATGCTCGTTAAACCCTAAATAACAAAGCATCGAGTTTACTATTGTAAGCCCCATTTCTCGTAATCAAATGGATCTTTCTGAGTGATATTTCCTTCCTTCACACTCGTAAAACTTAGGCTATATGCTACTTTTGAAGGAGCATTGGGTAGGTGGTAATTTAACATTTTTTAGGCCTCCTTGACTAAGTACGAAAAAGGTGCGCCTTACTTCTTCGGAAGCTAAGAGAGTTCTTCTAAGGTTTGTTTTATACTTTTCCAGCCTCAGGAGACTAAATTGGACGAAAAAGCACCCCCTGTAGTCTTCTTTGGAGTTTTTAGACTCTATAAACTATGAAAACACCATTTATCATTCACTAAGTTGGGCTCGTAAAATCCATGAATCAGTGGTTTATCAAGCATTCTTCCGTCTCTTCTTGGAGCTTGCAAAAAATGAAGAAGGTGCTGAGTTTGCTTTCTTGGACTCATTAAACCTTTACAAGAAAGATGGAAGGGAAGTTCATTCACATGTATTTTACATCATGGCAACAAGTATTGTCTCCTTTAACAAAGCACCGGTTTTGAGTCTATCAATAGTTGGGTCTCAATTTTTTACCTTATCCCGATTCAGATTTTTTACTCCTCCAGTTGGTCTATTTTCCAATTATATGGGGAATCTTTCAATGTCGCATACATTGCAGATTTGTGTCTTTGTTCCTCTCATGTCAAAAGCTTCCTAAGTCACTTTTTGTGCCATGCTCACTGTTCAAGGATTAAACCTTTGTCGTCCATTCTGCAGTTTCCTTGACCTTTTGTGTCGGCCATTCCCTGGTATCGGTTCATTACATCATGTCTTCGGCAGTCCTTGTCATGAAATTCTATACCAATTCCAGATCCAATTAGTATTTGACTTACCTCATTTTGGATGATTAAGGATGCCTTAATTCCTTCCTTTCAATGGATCTCTTCCTATCGAGTGCAACACATCTTGCTCTGGGAATGAGATTTAGAGTTTTATGACATTACCTTGGGGATTGCAGTCATCAATGGAAATTTTCCTCGCTATTGGGTAGTGGGAATACCAAACTGTCTCCTACTTGATGGATTCTTCAAGTGTTCGACTTCAATTCCTTGTATTCACACTTGTTAGAATGTACTAAGTACCTTGGGGACCATTTTCATTAATTGTGGTTTCCCTCACGTTTGTTAACGGTTCTCATTATTGACCGGTAATCAAATGGTTTCCTCCATGTTTGACTTCAAATCCTTTATTCACATGGTTAGGATTCATATCTTTTGGGCGGTTTGGATTGAAGACCTTGGGCCGACAGTAGCATCATCATTTCTTTTTCTATTTCCCAAGCTGCACAAGACCTTGTCACACTTTATATGAAACTTTACCGAGACATAGATCCACCTTGTATTTTTGTGGCTATGATCAATTGTCGAGTATGGATCCACCTTGTTCATTTGTGGCCATGACTCCTTTAGATTTGATATGGCACCTTTTTGCATATTGAGCGACCATGATAGTTTCATCAGTTATACATATATTGGATCTGCCTGTATATTTATGGTGATGTTTTGTATATGGACTTGTATGTCCCATAGATTAGTTTTTTCTGGCATTTATCTCTCTTTCAGGTACCTTTGTTCGATCCTTTTGATCTTGGATTCTCTGCTCTCTCCATACTCAGATGTTTCCTTTATAATATATTTAGGCTATCGTCTTCCCCTCTAACCTCATACATTAGGGGGAATCTGTTATAGATAAAAATGACACATCTCTTCCTGTGACCACTTTCCCATGATTCAATCGCATGTCGACACTTCCATGACGACACTTCATGAAAGTCACTTAAAAATACCTAACTTGGAGGATCCATATCTTGAGTTCTATAACTTCGTTTGACCTCTTCTTTTCACCGTTGGAAAGGGCATCTAAGTTAGCTAAAACTTTCTGGAAGACACCAAAGTATGAAAATGCATATGAATACCCTAAAAATGAGATTTTATGATGTATACACAATTTTCCTTAAGGAAACCCACGTATTGTACGCGACTTGTTATATATAATACTCGCATATGCCATAAATATGTGAGTATTTACATTGCAACCCACATGTACCTCCTACATATGCAATTGTTGTCTTTGCAACCCGCGTATTCGTGTCAAAAATATGTTTTTCGAAGTTTGGGTAGTTTGGTTAGTTATGCAACTGACTCCTTCAGTTGTAGTTAATTTGTCTTCAACCCTATCTCTTCAGAAGCATATGAATAGAGGTAGGGAGGTCCATGAGGGGAGACTTGAACCTTTTCATTGTTATGCTGGAGGAATTGGGACTCTCTTTTCCCACACCTTTTCCCTAGTGATCATCTCCTTGTGTTGCAGATCTTGGAGGCTGAGTTCCTTGGAGAGGAGAAGCAACAGAACCAGATCAAGGTTTCATGAGGTGCCCAACTTGAAGAGAAGGTATACTTGTACTTCATTTCATGATTAATAAAGACGTGATGTCCTTCTTCTTCCCAAATCATTGTTCAATGTGTGATTGAATCTTTGTTTATGATCATATGTTTATGTTAATCATATTAGTATTTTATATTTTTTTGATTATCATTGCTTTATATGTGGTCATATTGGTTTGAGGAAGGTATAATTCGTTTTGCAGGTCTCTTGGAGCAAGAGGAGAAAGAAGGGGATTGAAAGGATGCTTGGATCAACCTTCGTTTGGATAAGGTATGAACCATTCTAATCTCTGAATCTTGTTTATATTTGCTTGCATAACCATTTTCATCCACCTTTCAACCTCGGTACATTGATGGCCTCTTAAACCATAGCCATAGGAAACTTTCCTTTACAATAGCAAGAAGCTTCCATGTGCCATGAGAAGGATCTCATGATTGAGAACATATTTTAAAACTTCAGATTGCAAGTTTTTCTATTGATTATGGGAGACTGTGATCTCCTGTGATGGTTTTGAATCATGCTAACCATGGTTATGCTTGTCTTGCATTGCTTGATGTCTGAAGTTTCCTGTTGCTAACTGTGAATGTTTGGATGATTTAAAATTATGCCAAGATGACATGCTATATGTAGATGTCCAAGTTTTGGGTAGCATGTGTAAGTAATGGATGAGTAATCCCCACTTGCAAAATCCAAGCTACACGAGGATGGCCTCATGGTTGCAAAAATATGATTTTCTACAGGAAGTAGAATTGTGAAATCAGATTTTTATTTGAATATCAATGTTATTGATCATTTGATATTCGGGAAATCATGAATGCATGAAATAGATTTGAAAATCTATGATTAAAATTTTATGATGACATCTCATGTAAACTGTATACTTGTATGTAACATAGGTGAGATGATGGAAGTACACCCTTAGAGTACATAGATTCTCAGAAGGATGTGTTTGGGATGCATAACTCCTTGGAAGGATCTACTGGGTGTACGTAGTTCCTTAGAAGGATGTACTTGGATTGGATACATAGCTTCTTGGAGGGATGTGTTTGGAATAGGTTTGAAAACCTATGATTGCAAATTTTTTTATGATGACATCTCATATGAGCTACATGTTTGTATGTAACGTAGGTGTGATGATGAAAATATGTATTGGACGTACATGGCTCCTTGGAAGGATGTACTTGGATACATAGCTTCTCGGAGGGATGTGTTTGGAATAGGTTTGAAAACCTATGATTGCAATTTTTTTTTATGATGACATCTCATATGAACTGCATGCTTGTATGTAACGCAAGTGAGATGATGAAAATATGTACTGGACATACATGACTCCTCGGAAGGATGTACGGGGTGTACATAGCTTCTCGGAGGGATGTCTTTTAAATAGGTTTGAAAACCTATGATTAAAATTTTATAATGACATCTGATGTAAATTGCATGTCTATATGTAATGCAGGTGAGATGATAAAAACATGTACATGGAGTGCATGGATCCTTTGGAAGGATGTGCTTGGGTACATAGATTCTCCCCCCTGCCAACTAGGCATCGATATGCATCATTGGGGATGCCCAAGGTGTAAGACATTTGGTTAGATTTCTTTCCACACACATTCATGCCATAAGGGGAATGTCACGAGAGTGGGGGCTTTGTGAAGAGAATAACCCATAGGTATTATGATGTCTGGAAAGGAAGTGCCTAAGCATTGGTAAGCACTTAGAGGAGGTGCTGGGCCCTTAAGCTAGATATGTCATTAAGCACCCAAGAAGGTGTTAGGCTCTGAAGTGGGGTTGACCAGATCTCAGTTGAGAGATGCTATACATATAAGTATTGGATTACTTGCCAAATCCTGGTTGATTTTCTGTAATTACACATGTACATAATGATTCAGCCAAGATTTTGAAAATCTTGTTAAGAAATAAATCCTACGAAAATGAATCTGACATGTGAATTAATATATTATGGTGCCTGGAAAGGAAGCTCCTGAGCAGTGGTGAGCACTTGAAGAGGTGCTTGGCCCATAAACTAGAGCTTCCATTGAGCACCCAAGGAGGTGTTAGGCTCTGAAGCGGGGTTGACCAAATCTCGGTTGGGAGATGTTATACATAGAAGTATTTGGTTTACTTATCAGACTTTTGTTGTTATTGATTTTCTTTAAATATGCATAAGTATATGATGAAGCCATGGTTTTGAAAATATTGTTATAGATTGCATCCTATAGGAATGAATATGACATGTGGATTGAATTCATTGTGGTGTTTAGAAGGGAAGCACATGAGCTTGGTAAGCACCTAGAGAAGGTGCAGGCTCTTCAACAACACTACCATTGAAGCACCCGAAGAGGTGTTGGGCTTGGGAACAGAGCTATCAGACCTCAGTTGAGAGGTATTTTCAGGTGATGCAAGGCTTGCAGAAATTTGGCTACCTTTTAATGCACACCCAGGTGTGGGGTGGTGCAGGGTTGTGAGTGCCATGGTTGTATAAGGCCCAGTCGGACACCTGCAGAACCAAATGAAGATACTTATGCATGATAAGTATTTGGCTCAGTTGGCAACTTCTTGTTGATTTTATGTCGATATACATGTGCATGTGATTCATCTATGATTTTGGAAAAATATTGTGAATACTAACATGGGAATCGACTCATTGCTTGGGGTTTGAGCATAGGTATTGCTGGTTTCCAAAGACACTGGAAATGTTCCAAGCTGAGGAGAAGGATTCTCCAATACCTAGAAAATATTATGTGGTGTGTACTAATGCATGCAATCAAGGACTTGGAGGAGTTCATATGCAAGAAAACCACGAAGTGGAACCAAGGAGGAGTTCCAAATCGTACCATGGGACAGGTAAAGGTGTAGTGGAAGCATGACTGTCCTAATATCATTACATGGGAATTGGAGGATGCCATGCGATTGGCACACCCAGTTTTGGTTCAATTTTGTAGAGCACTAAGGGTGATGCTAGTGTAACAATTGTTAAAATTTTGCAAAGCACCGAGGACAGTGCTATTGAAGGGGGAGGGGAATGTAACACCCAGGTTTTGACCCCTTGGTATTGAATTGCATATGATGTAAATATTTTTATTTTATCATGGTGTGGAGCTCAAGGAAAAGGCCCTACCATGGATGTAGTGTTTTATGTATCGACAATTAAAATCGATGTTGATGGTTTATGTGCTAGCCAGGCACAATATATTTTGAGACATCATGTAAAATTGAAAATTAATAAAAGTACCACAACTAGCTATGTGCCACAATGTTAAAGATATGGGGGCATGATTTCACAGGGAATAGGGAAGGGGAAATAATCAAACCCTTAAGCCAAGTGGGGGAAAAGCCAAATGTCTAAGGGGAAAACCCATAAAGTGGTTAGCTAACCATTTTATCCTTTTGTGCCCAATCATCTAGAAATTGGTTGAGGAAGTTATTGCAGGGTAATGGGCAAGGCATGGGAGTCAATTTCAAATTGGTCAGAGCACCCATTTTAGAAAAATTTGTTTTGACTTAATGGGCAAGTAAGAACCCAAAAATTGCTCACTCACCCATTATGCATTCACGTGGAGGCTCTCTCATGCAGGGGAATGTTTGGAGAGATCTCCCATTCATGTTTTTGGTTTGCTGTGTGTTTCCTTCACGTTTGGGGGCAGTTTTTTTCATTTTTCCCATGGATGGGAGGTCGTTTTGGCAACACTCAGGGGCTGGGCTCTCTCCTGGACGTTTTTTGGTATGTGTTCCTCATTATGTGATAGTGAAAACCCATTGTTTTGGTTGCATAGAGAATGGAAGAAAAGACCCACGATTTCTGGGTGTTGCTGGGATTGTTTTCTCCACATGAAGCCCATAAATGTTTCTGAGTTTGAATCCATGAGATGGGGATTTTTAAGGGTCATTTTTCGTATGTGAATCCATTGAATCATTGCTGAATTCAGGTTTCTCACCCAGGGTTTAATTTTCCCATTCACCAAATCGTTTTTGGTTGAAAAGTGTTTCCTTCATCCCCAACATGTGCATTTTGTTGTTGTGGGCATCCTTGTGATGGATTGGAAAAGTAAGTCCAAGAAATCCATCTGTTAGATGGATTCCTATGTTTGATTAATAGGTTGGTTTGGCTGGGTAAGTGTAAGGAACCATATGTTAATTGGTTGGCTGTGTGTTTGATGAAAAGTTTGGATTGGATGAGTAAGCCCGAGGAACCTCCATGTTATTGGTTGTTTCCTCAGCAGCCTGTGAAACCCAATTCCTTATTGGCTTGGATAGACAGTCTGTGAAACACAATGGTGTGTTGGCTTGACTGTGGATGTACAGTTTTGGCTTGACTATGGATGTACACTTTTGGGTATGTGTGAGCCTGTTGTTGTTCCCTAGTTCCTTGTGGAATCATGCCCAGCTCGGGGGTGGCAGTGATGCTGAGAGATTGATGAGCGCACTGGCCTATGGTTGGGTGGAACGTTGCAGCGACGTATCTAGTTGCAGACCAACTTCTTCTCAAGATAAGTATTCTTTATGTATTTAATTTTTGCAACTGTATTTGTTTTATGAATTACTATGAACATGTTGAATGCTTGAATAAATCTATTTTTCTTCCGTTGTTTATTTCATGTATAATGCATCTATGTATGTTTTTAATTCAATGCATTTTTATTATCATGTTCATGGGGATAGATTTCATGTTTGATAGCAGCAGCAGGCTAGTCGCGTCCTCTCCATCGTTGCGATGAGGGGTGGGGATGCGACATCAACCAAGGTAGAGGAGGATTTGGAGGATTGGGTGGATTGCCTCCTCCCCCTCCTGCCACTCCTTTCATATTATCTCCTTCTGAATTTGAAGAGATACTATGATTATAAGATGTGGTACTACCAGGTGGAGAAATTGGAGGTGAAGGTGGCTGACCGAGACTGTTAGAGGGAATAAGTATTATTTAAGTATGATTTATGGTGATATCTCTAGGAAGAGGGTTAGATCAGTAATGTGGGGTACTGAACTCTAAGTTCTGAGCTTGTGATGAATAGTGGTAAGATATAGATAATGGAGCGTTGTATCTATTTCAATGTGGTAAATCGAAATATATGGGTGGTATACCAGTTTGTTAAGAATAAACCCCAGTGAGGACTCGTCTTGATTCTCTTGGAGCTTGTTATTGTCGAGGTGTATAGGGAGAAGAAGTGTGATCTCATTATAGGATATCCCTAACAATAGTAATGTATGGAGAACCACCAATTTCAATTTGTGGAAGAACTAGTGTTTCTTAGGTAACAATGGTATCATATTTGACAATAGGTGGAGGATCTAGACTAGTTGTAGGATTGTCTTGAAATTTTTCAGCCATTAATCATTTCAGGCCCTCCTAACGCTATTTGTTGGTTGGATTTTCTGACTCAAGGCCAAGAAGGAGAGAAATATCACACAAGGTGCTTAACACAACCCCTGGTATGTTTGGATTAGCTAACTCTCGCTGGTTCGAGGTCCTGCTACCTTATTTTATTTCTCTCAAAAGAGAGTCTCCTGATTTATATATATTTTTATTTTTTAGTGTTTAAGAAAAAACTAATAATTTACTCTACTTACTCATTTAAATAAACTAGATAAGTTGATAACCTTCCTAATCAAAATTAAAAATAACCGCTGCAAATTCTAATTAACCTAAAATCTATTTTTGCTATCCTGGACAAGAGCTATTTAATGACTATTTTCTTTTACTGTTCTATTAAAATATAAATAACTTAAAGTATGAAAAGATTGAGAATAATCATTAAAGTTAAATCATAACCTTAATTTCAAAGATTACAACCACATATTAAAGGAATAAAAATATCAACTATTGGTGAGTGTGGAACTGTGTTAATGTATTTTCTATTCTCAACGTTTTGATATCTATTGTGAGATCATCTTCAGGAGATCAACTATTGCTAATCCATAAAATCTATGTCATAGAACGAATAAAATATTAACAATTAAGTATCTAATATTTAAAATAAATGATTCTTAATAGAAAATATATGACAAACAAATATATTCCAATAAGTAAATCTATTTAGTATGCCATGATAAATAAAACTAAAGTAACATAAATAACTATAACTTGATCAACATATTATACTAAATCAGATACTGAAATTGTTAGTGCTCGAGTAATTTAAAGATCATTTAGACATTAAAACCAAGTATAATTGAAAAATATGAGTGCATAAGAAACTATAAAGAAGTGATTAATATATAGATACTTGAAAAATTTTAATAAAAAATGATACAAGTTTCCAAGACAATTCATAACTATCAAAGAGAGAGATAATCTCACAGCAAAGACTTGGTTCAGAATTGAGTATTCTTGTCTCCTGAACAAGATATGTTCTTTTATCCACCCGAACTACCCTATCTACAGTCACCTCTGTGACTTATATATTCATTCTTTTAAAACAAAATTAACAACCTAGACGAATCTACGGTCTTTTTTGCCAAAATAGACATCTCATTAAAAGTCTTGTTTCATAATGGATGAAATATCACTTTGAAAACTATTAGATCCAACTATGAGCAAACATATGAATAACAATATATGTAACGTATAGTCGCATCATTGAAGGGATAACAAGATACTTCTGGAAAACTAAAACCATGTTTTAAACCAAAATAGGCACATGACAATATAATCTCCTCCAATCCAGCAGTGTAACAAGGGATTAATCGCATCCAAAACAAACATAGATATAAGAGACACTTGTAAGAACAGAATGAACATAACATAATTCCCATTAAATAATAGTTAACAAATAAATGACTAACAAATCATAAGCACTTTTATAGTAAAATTCTGTAGGTGTGTTTATAAATCATTTAATTACTTGTCCAGAACTAATAATCCTACAAAACATGAACGAGATTGAAACAAAATGTCGATACATGCTATGTTGTAATATGAAGTTTAGCTGCCCTTCTAGATTCAACCAACCTAGCTCTAAGATTCATGATTTTAACCTTATGTTGCTCTTCCTATCTTAACATTAGCAAAGAACAATGACCTCTTCACAGCTTTATATTTATCTTTCTTCAATTTAAGATCCTGCTAGCGATATACCCAAGACAATAATTCATTTTTAAGATTCTTGATCTCATCTCTCATAACAAGCGTGTTTGACTGGGATTATTCCAGTTTCACTTCTAATTGGGTGATGTGTTCTTCAAACACCTATTCAGTGGACTATTTTAGGTTCCTTTTGCTTCGACTAGGAGACGAATCACCTATACATTAGGGCTTCTGTTCAGATCGGAGAGGAGATAAATTTTCAGTGAATCCCCATGAAGGAGTTGACATTGAATTATTAAATTCCATTATTTGTCCATGGAAAACATCTTCATGAGGAAATTCATGAACATGAGAAAGATCTTAGTCATCATTAACTACCTCCACTAAAGGGGGATCTTTTACCCGTTGTACTTCAGGAATTGAAACAGTGGCCATGCTTCGAGTATATCTCTCTGCATTAGATATAATCAAGATGGGTTCCTTTTGTTTAGGTCTATACTCGGTGCAAGTTGAAATTGTTTTATCTTCACAACTTGCTTGTAGCAGGGATTTCTCCTTGCTATAGGGGCAGGAATGGCTCCCTTCCGTCTATAGGACAGAAGGGTAGGTTCCTGCTTGAAAATGCATGAAATAAAATGGGAAGATGAGTGGAAGAGAGGGGGACATGGGTGGCTTGAGAGGCAAAGAGTCTCAAGGCATCCATGGGTAGCATAACAGTATGCAAGAGAAGAGTCATTTGAGAGTGACCCCCCACCCTCATTTTGTAGCTTTTTTTGGGGTTTTAGGGTTTTAAGCCCTTGGTCCGGGTTTTAGCCCCTTCCACCCTAACTTTAGCTCCTTTTAGGGTTTTAGGCTCCTTTGAGGGGTTTTAGCCCCTTTTTGGAGGCTTTATCCCCTAGGAGAGTTATTTAGGTTCCTTTTTGGGGTTTTTAAGCCCTTTTCTTCATTCTTAAGCCTTTTTGAGGGTGTGGAGGTCTAATGGAGTGATACGAGGGGTCTAATGGAGTGATATGAGGGTTGATCATGGGTGTCCTTGGGTGGTGTAGGCCATGTAGAGCCGAGTGAGGGATTTTTTTGGGTTAACAGATTGCCCATTGATGTGTGAGGGTAGGAGCTCATCATATGGCTGACGGACATCATAGGATTTGCTGCAAAGAGGTGGTGCTTCCGGGGCTGGGGCATGGTGGCTTTTGGTTTTTATATTAATATGGTTCCCATCAATGGGTGAGATACAAATAATGTGTGACATGTATATGGACGAGGTGGGCATCCCCATGCTTGTGACAATGTCAAAAGAATAATTTGATCTATGCTCTAAAATACAAGATCCGATCATATACAATTGATGGTACATAGTGGTTTCCTCAATGTGAGGCTGAATATAATACTGATCTAAAGACCTGGTATATTGGACCCATGGAATTCTCATGGAATGCTATATCTTCATGAATGATGGCCTGCTGGATCTGGGACAGTACATAGCTATATGGACTCGCTGATTGAGAGTGAGAGTCTCTGTGGTACAAGTATGCTGCATCAATCATAAATCTATATAGAAGCACTGCTGGGGCTTCTGAACACTTTCTCCAACGCAACCTAGAAATCACAAGGGACATAACCTGTTTAGGTCCCTTGAATAGACTCATCAATGTGCTAGAGTCAGGTGACATCTGGGGTCTTCGACCAAATAATGCACGGACCAAACCCTGTACAAATCTCAATGGTGCGATGATGTAGTTTAAGTCGAGGACGTGAGAAACAACCATCCCGAGAGGCACTGAGGACTCCTCTCAAGTGGTCCAAGGAACTCATCAATGATGTTATTGAAACCAAGGTACATGGATCTCTAGGTATATCCTCTAGAATATGTGTGTTCTCATCGACAGAGGGAGACCTGCCCCTAGTCAAGGCAATGATGTCTCCTTGATCAAAAGTGTGAGGGAGATAACCGAAAGGTGTGAGAAAATCTACGGACTGACCCACTGAATGGGGGGTGGGGGGGGGAGGGGGAGGGAAAGAATTGAACAGGGGCAGGGGGAGTGTGGTAGACTCAAACTTCCTTTGTTCAAAGTATGACGGCAGGGTAGACCAGGCAGCAAATGAAACTGACTCATGGGAATGGGATCATAGCTGTAATATCGGGAATGTCACTGCAGATGGGAAATACTTGGAGGAGGTGGACACTTTTGATATTGATGGGATCCAAGGAAGACCCATTGCAGAGTACTCTAAACAAAGGCGACCCAAGGTGGGAATGCTTCCAAACTATTTTCTGTGAGGTGGTGTCTAGAGACACTGTTGTGGTACGATCTCATGGATTTTTGGTGAGCCCGAGAAGGTAAATGCTCGATGGTGTTTTCAATTTTAGAGAGTCTGAAAGCACGAAGAAGACTCCAGTGGGGGCTCTTTTTCATTGGTAGTCTCCTGTGCCCAAAAAAGGATAAAAGTATACATAGGAGAGCTTACCCATCTTGTAGGGGATGAGAGACTTCTTTACTGTTGGTAGTCCAATCAGGCTGGAAAAGGTTAAACCTGTACTGACTGGACGGTCATTCAAATACTTTTACGAGTATGAACAAAACCAAGTTTGCTCGATGATATTTTCTTGATGAGAAGGCTGGAAAAGAGCTTAATGACAACCCATGGTGAGATTTTTCGTAAAGTGCGACCCCTTTGCCCGAGAAAGCATAAAAGTATGTAGAGGGGAACGGTCTTGGCTTGAATACCCCAAGGTGGTCCTTTTCATTTGATGGTCTACATGGGCCACAAAAGGAGGTAAACAAGATGATGTAGATGCCCTTTCATATACTTTAGTGAGCGGGAAAGGAAGCAATTGCACTTGGCTATCTTTTCATTATTTTTAGGAGTCAGAAAAGAGCTTAAACGAAACTCCAATGTGGTCAACCGATTGTGGTGGCATAGGCGGTGCCCCATGTTAGGACAGTGGATAGTGGTCCAAAGGTCATCCGTGCAGTATGGATGAAGCAGAAGGCTCTCAAACGCACCAATACATGCACGGGATAGATCGCGGCAGAGGCACACAAACCGAGGTGGCTCTCGAACATAGGTCATGAGAGTTGTGTGTGAGTTGCGGTGGATGGACTTGATTACATGTGACGTGAGTGCAAGTCTAGGGGCAGTTATATGCCAAATATGTGCAAGAGAAATAAATCATTTTCTGGACAATGCTACAGAGATCCGCGTAAGGTGCAGTGGATGAAGTAGACAATTATGTGTTAAAATACAAAACAAGAAGAAAAATGGCAACCCTTAATGGGTGGTGGCTCGAGAATCCGCATGAGTAGCGGTATGCAAGTGTGATGCAAGTACAGGTCCAAATACACTTGTATCACTATGGTGTGGCTCGCAAATTAAGGTAACTTCTTGGGAGCGGTCCCAAAATTTGTTTGTTAAACATGAGACAATGGTCTCATAAGGAGATGGAAATTTGAGCTCGGAGGTGTGAGAGGTGTCTCGAACAGGCTCTGGGTGACTCTGATTTAGTAGCTGATGATGCTGCCCCTGAATGGGGGTCTTTGATTTGTGTAAAAACATTGCAAAACAAAAAAGGGAAAAAACTATGCTATAAGGGACTCATAGTGGTGGTTTTAGGCATAGGCTCTCTTGAGGTGGATCCCGTTGCGCGACTTCTTCAAGAGTCGACCGTCTGAGCCAGCAAAGAGGTATGCCCCCTTGCCAAGATGAAGGTCATTGGCAAGGAAAGGTGATGGAATATGGTATTTTATGGGAAGAAACGATTTCACACTATGGTTTAAAGGGAATGGGGTAAAACCAGAGGCAGTCTTATAGATCTCTCCGTCATTGCGTAAGTGGTGTTGTGATAGATCAGGTGGATCTTCCATAAGCGATAAGACGGAAGGGAAATTGGTGCTAGAGATCATGTAAATGGTATTGGTTGTGGTTTTTGTGGCCTTGTCCCCAGTCTCTGTTGGAGGAAGATGGGTAGGCCTAGAGACAGGAGGAGTCTTTGATGGACCTGGAGGTAGGTGCAACATCATCTCAATTGGCTGGACATGAGAAAACACATCCTGGGGCCTCAGAGGTAGGGTAGGTGGTTCAAGGTACCACGCAGGAACTCCCAGTGTGAAATATTTTATATTGCGGGTTGCCAAGACAGACTTACTCACGATCTCGGATGGTAGGTAAAGGAAAGGGAAAAGGAAAAGGAAAAGGAAAATGTTGATCGGGAATGAACCCCACTGTTTCCTTGGTAATTGAGGTTGAGGTTGCAGCTGCGGATGGAGTTGCGGTTGCAGAAACAACGGAAGAGACAGGTCTGATGGAGCATCGGTGATGGTGGAGATAAGAGGGTCTATAGAACTGGACATCATGTAAATGGACATGGTGTTTGAAGAAGGAGGTGGGGGATGAATTTCTTCGATTAGGGTGATCTCAGAATCCAGGGAATGTTGACGGAGGTCGGCTAAAGGCATTTGAAATTTGGGAAAGTCTTGGCAATGTTGAGAATAATGTCCATACAAACCACAAAGGGCACAAGTATGGTTTGTTCTCAATGCCTTGTTTCTGACTATCGGCATGGTTGGGAGTTTTACCATAGGGATGTTTTAATTTGTATCCATGGCATCCAAATGCACATGGATCATTGGGATTTCAGGTCAATTCTGAGTTGGGTGGCCCTATTGTTCGCAGACGGCACAAGGCGGGATATACCGAGGTTTTGCGGTGGCTTTGGAATTCTTTCCCCTGGCCCTTTTCGGGTGGGGAGGTGCAGGTGCGGGTGCGGTGTTTGGCTTTTGCAGGCCGGGTGGAGGGTGAGACTTGACCGCAATGGGTTGCACCGAAGTTAAAACAACCTGGGGCATTGGTGGTTGAGCTGGTGGATCGAGATACCACACTGGAATTCCCAATGTAAAGTTAGGTAGGCTTAAGGTGGCCATTATCGACTTACTCATGACACCAGGTGGGGGAAAGAGGAAGGGAATCGTATGGATTGGAGATGAGCCCAGATAACTCCCTGCTGGTTGCATGTGGGGATGTGGTTGTGGTTGCAACTGTGCGAAATCTGTTGTGGATGATGTTGCAGTTGTTGTTGGTGTTGCGGCTACGAATGGTGTTGTGGTTGGGGTTGGGGCTGCGGATGCGCTTGTTGTTTGGGTGCAGTGGTGCTGGATGAGACCATGCACAAGTCCGCAGTCTCATTTTTTGTCAGTGGTGGTGACACTAAGGGGAAAGGAGCCATCATGGTGATATCAGAAAACAACCCAGGACCCACATTCAATAATGGGGAGGCTGGTGTGTTGTCAACCATGGTGTTGATTGTAGGGATGACATTGGTGTGTGTGGTCATCCCTTATGGCTCAATGGTGGTGATGGTGGGGATAACATTGGTGGGTGCTGTTAACCCTTGCAGATCATGATAAGTGAGTTGATCAACTGTCACGATCTTCCCTTTGTGAGGGAACATCATGAGATGAAAGATAGTTGATGCGACCGCTCTCATGGCGTACATATAACTTCTTCCAAGGAGAAGGTTATAGTCCAGTTGAGCGTTCACGACCTCTATGTCGATCAGCACTGTCTTCCTGGCTAATGTGATGGGGACATGGGGGAGGATTCCTTAGGATTTAGTGGGATGGCCATCATAAGCCCACAGAGTTGTGGAGGATGGTTGCAGAATTAGGGTTCCAAGTTTCTGCCAAATCAGGGTGGACATAACGCATATGGATGCCCCCTCATCCACTATGCACAGGTGCATGACCAAATTCTGGATAGACACCAGGATTTGGAAGGTGATGGTGGATGGCATGCGTGGTTCTGCATTCTCCATGTCGAATGTGATCAACTTGGAGTCGGAGGGGTCTACGGCCCCAAGGGTGGCTAGTAAGGATTTCCGCTGCGTTGGGCACATTTTGAGTACCTCAAGAGCGGACATGGTCATTGGTGTTTGGGCCAAATCATCCATGATGCTATAGTTGACCGCAGCTCTAGCCATGGCATTATTGGCAACTTGGCGTATGGGGGGGTGGGGGAAATGGGGTAACTGGAGAGGTACATTGACCAATTTGGACATAGATGCCACTGATGCGTTAGCGGGTTCGGTGGTGGTTCCGTATTGATTTCGTTTGGTTTGTAGGTTGACCTCTTCAGTCGTCATGGCTAGCAGGTGGTGGACACCTGTTTTGGCTGTGGGAGGTGCCCCTTGAGAATTGGGATTGGATTGGGGAGGAGGTGCAGTTGCCACCAATCCTTGGACCGGTAATGGGTTCTGAAGCACCATAGGAGGAGGTCCTTATGGTGCTGGGTTGGGTTGGGCTTGATTTGTAGCATTAGCGGCCTATTGAACCTCATTTCGAATGGCCTGCTTAGCGCAACCCATGAGGGGACACTCGAATGTGTAGTGTCCACACACCTTACAGAGTGTGCACGGTTGGTTTGTGCACAACGGGGAATTGCATCTTGGTGCATTTGGTCGTGGCTGATTTTGGGCGGGTCGGTTTACTGCGACATTGTTGAGAGGGTTTGGTTGTTGACTGCCTCCTTGTGGTTGGTTATTGGCTTGGTTCCGGGGCCAATTATTTCTAGCTCACCCTTGTTGATTGTTGGGGGCAAGCTGGTTGGGATGGTTTTGTTGTGCAAATACTTGTCCCAACGGAGCAGGTGGAGCAGGGGCAGGGGCTTGAACTACTTGCACTGGTGGTGCATAATAAATTTGGGTGGGAGGTGGTGCCACAAATGTGGGAATTTTCCCCATGTATTGTTCTGTTTGTCATGCCAAGGCCTGAGCCTGCTGCGGTGGCACAAGTTGTGCATAGGAAGTTGTTGCTTTGGACTGGGACATAATTCTGGCATAGTCCGGAGTTTGGTTTTGGTAGGAAACACTAGCAGTGTTGCTTGTTTGTGGTGGAACTATAGGTGGTGTCTGACAATGCTGTGGCTAGTGGGAAACTGAGCCTATGATGCCATCTACAGCATGGGATGCCCTCGGTGCATCCCGGTAGGATGTACCCGGACGGGGAGCGTCTGGAATGACAGTGTAGAGGTATCTAGACTGTGTGTAGTTCAGGTCAAACTGTTGGGTTTTCAATATGGCGTCTTCTTCGGATTGGGGACGTTTGGATGCGACATCCTTTGCTATGGGTGGGAGCAAAGTTTTGAGAAACCAATCCAAAAAGATCCTGTCCTCAAGTTGGATCTTGCACAAACTACGACGTTGCCGCCACTCATGGATGTGGTCGGTTATATGTGTCACGGTGCTCTAGTGGCAGGATAACAATATTTCCACCCCTTTGTCATATCTGACGGGGAGTTGGAAATACTGCAGGAACATGAAAGCTAAGGAGTTGAAATCTGGGTACTTGGCTTGCGGTAGCTCAATGTACCATTTGGCTGCTGCACCTGTGAGGGTGCATTGGAACAGTCTTAGCCTGATCGAGTCATCTACGATGCTATTTGAGGAGCACCATAAATGGAATGTCATGATGTGATTTTGGGGACACTCCCCTGCCTTCCCTTCAAACTTGGGAATGTCTAAGGGAAGTTTGGTTGGCATGGGGGGCCAAAAGGTTTGATGGTGGATGGGGTCATTTGTCAATCGAGCCAAATCAGGCAAGTTAAGATGAGCCATGAAAGGCTGATTTGACCCTAGGTTGATGTGAGATGGGGAAGGAATGGTCGTGGGGTTTGTAGGTACATAATGTACCTACATAGCTGGGGGTGCTAGTGGTGCCATTGTAGATGGGCCAATTCCCCCAAGTGTGGTGTGAGGGATAGTGTGGATGGAAGGGCCACTGCTCCCATGTGTGATAGGAGGGACAGTGTATGTGGAGGGTCCACTGCCCACAAGTGTTGCAGGTGGGACAGCTTGAGTGGTTACTATGGGTGGTGGCAGCTGACTGATGATAGTTTGCATGACCGTGCTGGGGCCACCTGCAGGGTTGTTGGTGATAATTTGTGGTGTGGACATGGGTCTATAGCAAGGATTTTTCCCTGCTACAGGGGCAGGAATGGCTCCCTTATTCCTATAGGGCACAAGGGTAGGTTCCTGCTAATGGTGAAAATGCAGAAAAATGAAACAGAAATAACAGAAGTAGAACAGTAAACTAATCTGAGAACTAAGAATAGAAAACTAAAGCTAAGCTAAACCATAAGTTAGAACATAAAGAAGAAGTTGAAGTATTGGTGAAACCCTCTACAGAAAATGGGTTAGGGTTCCGCCTCCTTAAAACCTGCAAATAAATCTAAGCTAGAATGGAGAAACTTGCAAAACAATGTCAATAACAAAACCTGCAACTAGGAAACAAAGTTAGAAAGCAAATAACATTAAACTAAGAAACAGAAATAAACCATTGGGTATACCTTCTCTTGGGTGGAAACGGGCCACCATGCCCTAGCTCATGGGAGCACCTCTCTTGGTTGGGGAGCAATGGCTCAATGGGAATGGAGATGGAGGAGAGGGAGTGTGGGTGGTTTGAGAGGCAAAGGTCTCAAAGCATCCATGGGCAGCGTAACAATAGGTAATGGGAGAAGTGTTTTGAGAGTGACCCCCCACCCTCCTTTTATAGCTTTTCCAAGGGGTTTTAGGGTTTTAAGCCCTTGGTCAGGGATTTAGCCCCTTTTTTGGGCCTTTAGCCCCTTCTACCCTAACTTTATCCCCTTTTTGAGGGCTTTAGCTCCTAGGGGGCTATTATGGACTCTTTTTTGGGGTTTTTAGCCCTTTTCTTCATCCTTGGGCTCTTTTGGAGGTGTGGGGGTCTAATGGAAGGTCTTATGGAGTGATATGGGGGTTGTGAGATGGTGTCCTTGGGTGGTGTAGGCCATAGAGAGCTATGCGGGGGATTTTTGGGTTAACAGGGTCCACTAGCGATTGCTATGCCAGAAAATGGATCCAGGTTTGCACTAGCCATGGGGCTTGATGGTGCTGTGTGTAGGTCTAGTTTAGACTGATATGGGTCTGAATCTAAATCAGAGGCTGTGTGGCCTTTTGATGGTGTGAGAGGTCGTCAAGAATGGTCTTGACGGTGTTGGTTCAATGACCCAAATTGTGGTGGTTTGCCTCTTAGGCATGAGGAAGAGAGTGAGGGATCAATTGTGTTAGATTTGTGTATCAAACTAGTGGGAATGATATTTTGGACCCCGGTTTCAATGGATTCCTATTGGATGTAGGTGGTCACTTGGCCACCAAGATTGCCAGAAGATAGTGCTTGGATTTTTCCTCACGGGCATTCTACTCAATCGGTGGGGGTTGTTGCCCGTTTCGCTTGGCAATTCCTCTTAGCGGCCAGCTACTTTGGGGTTCTCATGGTACTCTTCACAATGAGTTTCTAGGCAGAGCCCAAGTACTTCCCATGGTTAAGGCAGTCAGGGACTTATGTCCTCAAAGACTGCAGATTTTTGAACTTAGTGTAAATTAATCAATTTTGGTGGCTCTCTCATCATCATGAACTGAGTGGGGTTGATTTATGTGGTGTGGTGTGTATGTATTTCTATGTTTTTGTTATTTGGTGGCTGCAAATGGTTTATGAATTCATCATATTGTGGTTGAAAGTAGTAAATGAACATAATTTTGTAGACAAATACCATATTTTACCCGGAATTGTGATAGCCTAACTAGGTGACTACCTTACACCTATATTCTTCTTCAACCAAGAGAAGGTGCTGGGCTCTCAACACAATGGGACTAAGCCCATCCGTAGATCCATAGGTCACCTCCCATATGCAAGGTTGGTCAACAAGGAGGACACTTAGCGCCGTGAGAATCCCTCCTTCTCTACCCCCTCTACCTTCCAAGTCATCCGTTTTTAACGGTTTTGAACAATATTCAGTGAATGGCCTATTACTATACAAGCTGTCCCCTTCGTCTTATGCCAGAATACCCCGGAGGGTGATGATTGGGTAGAGGAGGAAGGGTAAGCAAGACTGTTAATTTTATGTCAATTTTAGTTTAGCTACATTCATGAAGCCATTAATTTTTTTTTTGAATTTACACTTTGTTTGTACATGAAATTGCAGTAAATTAAAACAGAAACAGAAATGGAACTACTGTGTTGGATAGAGGCAGCTGAGCCACACTGACAGTCCCTAATAACTTAAAAATTAACTTCTGAGAGATAGACCACACGTTTCAGGCCAAATGTGGTGAGGGGGTCACCAAATTTTTCTTGAAACAGGCGAGGGGGTCGCACAGATTTCACAAACATGAACGATCTGCCTTTTTGAAGGAAGTCACACCTTTTGGGGGAAAAAGGGAAACCTAGTCACGCCTGTTATGCCTAAATGAGTGACATGGTCCCCTGTTTAGGCCTAATAAGTGCAAACTGCTCTGGATTTGGGGTTTTTTTGATCCTGAGTCAGATCCAGCTAACAGTAACCTGTACTGTGGCCAAACAAACTTAGATTTTCCTTGTAGAGGCTTCGACAGTAACACAAACTAAAATTAAACAATATTTAACCTAGATCTGACAATAAATTTTAAAACTAGGGCATAAACTGAAATGAACTTGAAATTAAAAAAAAAAACTGAACCAGGGATCCTGTGGGATCGACCTGGTATGGTCGCCAGTTCTGTAGAAGGGATTTCTCCTTGCTATAGGGGTAGGAATGGCTCCCTTCCGTCTATAGGACGGAAGGGTAGGTTCTTGCCTAAAAATGCATGAAAGAAAATGGAAAGGGAACTGGACAGAAAGGAAAGCAAAGAAATGGCTGTGAGCCCCTCTGCAAATAGGGTTAGGGCTTAGCTCCGAGATCTTGTAAACAACTATTGAACAGTAATAAACCTACAAAACATGTTAGAAATAAAACCTACAAGCAAATATGGGTTAGAAAAATGACTAAACTACTAAAGAAAACTCATAAACAAACATTGGTATACCTCTTCTTTGGTGCAATGGGTCACCATGCCCTGGCTGGAGGAAGCACCTCTCTATCTCACTCAGCAATGGAGGAGATATGGATCAATGGGGAAGATGAGTGGAAGAGAGGGGGATGTGGGTGGCTTGAGAGGAAAAGAGTCTCAAGGCATCCATGGGTAGCATAACAGTATGCAAGAGAAGAGTCGTTTGAGAGTGACCCCCCACCCTCCTTTTATAGCTTTTTTTGGGGTTTTAGGGTTTTAAGCCCCTGGTCCAGGATTTAGCCCCCTTTTTGGTATTTTAGCCCCTTCTACCCTAACTTTAGCTCCTTTTAGGGTTTTAGGGTCCTTTTGAGGGGTTTTAGCCCCTTTTTGGAGGCTTTAGCCTCTAGGAGAGTTATTTAGGCTCCTTTTTGGGGTTTTTAAGCCCTTTTCTTCATTCTTAAGCCTTTTTGAGTGTGTGGGGGTCTAATGGAGTGATGCGAGGGTTGATCATGGGTGTCCTTGGGTGGTGTAGGCCATGTAGATCTGAGTGAGGGATTTTTTGGATTAACATTGCTAACCCATTATTCTTTTGTGCAAGTACATCATGAGTTTTTTCTGAAGGTGGTGGGTCGATTGGGATTTCACAAACTGGAATACTATCAACCCCTTCAATGTCACATTTTGAATCATTTACCTGAATAGGGTTATTTGTTTCAATATCCTTAGGGTTTGATGTTGGTTCTAATTTATTATAATATTTAGACAAATATTATCACCTTCTGTTTTGACATCAAACCTTCGAAAGAGGAGAGGGCCAGTATTGAGTTTTCTCAAAACAATTTTCACTCAAATATTCATCCCAAGTTATACCTAGAGAAGATAAATGACAATGAATCATACTTTTAAGAATACCATGATGAAACATACTTCTATCCTGGGCCCCGATGGTTTGTTGGACTATGAGAGCCATTTTATTAAGACTATTTAACAAAAAACAAGGAAAATTTATCTTTGAGCCTTTAAATTCCATAAGAAGTCGAAGATGATACAGATGAACATGGGAGAATCGACCATCACAAGTAATGTACCTGTTTATGATTTTCAAGAGAGGGAACCACTAGGGTTTCAAAAATATTGCTGAAAATCTATGCTACATATCTGCATCATCTGGTAATGGGAGAAGGAAGTGTTCTTCTTGTTCCTCTTAATATTTCCTCCTTTAAACCAACATTCAACCTTTTGAGGCAACTCAATCCCTCTCGCAATAATATCCTCTCTTAAAACTAGTCAAAAATCACCTATCTGAGCCACATCATCTTTAAGGGATAAGGAGAATTTCCTGGTTACCTCTATGTCATGGCCATTAAAACACCTAAATAAAAAACCCCATTCTATATTCTCAAACAATTCAGCTGGCTCTAGTTCGACTTCCAACAATTCATTCCTAGAGGGTTGAAGATGACAAAGAGGAGCCATTTCCCCAATGTCAAACTTCTAGATAGGGTGTGTTTTAGGAAAGTTTGTGAAGCTGGAAGGTATAGGGATCCAAACTATGCCGAGCATTTGCGACATAATCAGGTTGATCCATTATCATAGTCAAAACCCTACAAGTGGTGCAAAATAATGATTAGTACTATGATCATTAATGGAAATGACATCCAAAGGTATAATCAAACCATTTTTCTTAATTTTATAACGAGTCGAAACCAAAATGACAATTGTGTAAATAAAAATATGTGCCACATTTAATCAATTGATAGAACATTTGCATGGTTTCCTTTGTAGTTAGGATAAGAAAACAAATTTTGATTTATTTTTAAAATAATTACTTAGGTTCAAATTTGTTATAATGTTTAGCAATTTAATAGATAGGTATTATAACACATAATCCTACCAAACACCTTAGTTTTAAAATAAATCATCCCATACTTACATTATCTTATAGATTACCCAAAAATGGTGAATGAAACATGACGTATTAGTCTTGATAACTTGAGAAGGATGTAAGATATAGAAGAATAAGATTGCAAGATTCAAAATCATATGTATTAAAAGTTAATAATTAATGACTCAATCCCAAAATGAGGTGAGTATATTACCAATCTAGAAAAATATCAATTGAAAAAGTATTATCAAAATATATTGATATATAGTCGAGAATTAACTTACAAAATTACATAAGAAAAATGACTATATGGGGAGCATACTTTAGTAGTTGCGAAAATCAATCATCCATGATACTTAAATGAAATAGGATTGACAACATAACAATGATTTTTCTTCAAGTGTTAAATTTCCTCAAATTAAGAGTACCTTCAGAATCAAATATTTTGAAGGCACTCCTTAATAATCTTTCTCAAGAAATTATTAAGGTAGGAAGTTGATATCATCTTTTATTGACTTAACATAATAAAAATATGAGAAGGTTGTTGGTTTCCAACAATGTTTTGGGTTTAGAGAGAAAGACTAGGGGTGGAGGGTGTAGAGAGAGGGGGGTTAGGTGATTAAAGAGAGAGAGAGAGATATATTAGGGTTAGGGGTTGAAAGAGAGATATATTGGGAGTTAGGAATTTGAAAAAGAGAGATAGTGATTTGGGGCTACGTGTTTAAACTAAGAGTGAGATTGGAGGCTAGGTTTTTAAAATAGAGAGAGAGAGATTGAGGTTAGGAATTGAGAGAGAGAGAGAGAGAGAGAGAGAGATCACGAGGGAATTATGGATGCTTAGTTGTGGGGGGAGAGAGAGGAATATTAGAGGTTAGGGGTTTAGATA